>JAJOZX010012691.1:0-106729 GCA_023014485.1 Bathynomus jamesi
AGTAACGCCCTTTTAATAATTGTATCTTTATAGTTTTATAGTATAATTTTTTAGTTTTATATTGTATCATTTTGTTTCTTTTAGTTTTTACTGAGAAAGTACTTATTATTTTTCTTAAAATGCTGTATTTTTCTTAAAAACCTTATTATTTCTCTTAAAATGCTGTAATTGATTTATTTCCTTCAATAAAAGAGAATAAACTAAAAAGGGCGTTATTTTTGCCGCACCCGTTATATATATATATATATATGATGAATAAAACCACGAAGGAAAGGAAACACAGAATGGTGCTCAAGCGCTTTCGTCTAATGACATCCTCAGGAACACTGAAGTACATAGAGAGTTATAGCCTATATATAGGTAAAAAAAAAATATATATATATATATATATATATACATATACAATAAACGGAGAAATGAAATTAAAAAAAAAAAATATTAAAAATTAAAAGATTGTGGGAAAGGGGAATACAACTTTGTAAGGAAACACTATCGATTTTTAGCACAAGATCAAACTACCGATTTTTAGCACAAGATTAAATTAATTGTTTCCAACCAATGTTAAAAAAAAAAAAAAAAAATACAAATTTATACTGGAAATCTGCCCGGGTTTTATCACTCTACCCATCTTGTATATAAAAATAAATTGAAAAATAAAAGTTATTAGAGTGGCATACAAGTTTACCAAAGATTTAGCGTTCTACCCTTCTTATCTAAATCTTTTCTGAAGGAATTCAAAACAACAGGATCGAGTTGAAAAAGACCTTTGCTCATGTTGAAGTTATTTGAAAGTTGGATAATGGCAGACTCAAGAATATTTCTATTAACAATGTTGCTAGAGTGAAATAAAACTGAAGCATTATTCCAATCAATACAGTGGGATAACTCTGACAAATGGACAAAAAGGGCACTGGACGACTGTCCTGTTCTAACGGAATATTGATGCTGTTTTATACGTGTGTGCAAATCCTTTCCCGTCTGACCTATGTAAAAGGAATCACATTGTTTACAACCAATTTTATAGATAATGCCTGAATTATTGGTAGGGCTATTTTTTACTACGATATTTTTCACAATATTGTTATATGAAAATACTACATTAATATCCAAAAGTTTAAGTACATTAGCAATGCCTAAAAAGCCCGGGAAAAATGGAAGTACTAAAATATTTTTTGACAAAGTACGAGTGTTATTATTGCCCCGATAGAAAGTTCGTTTTGCCTTGTTGAGACAAGATTCCATAAACGCAGATGGATAACACAGATCACTTCCAATACCGTTGATTTTTTCTAATTCGGCATCGATGTATTCCGGACTGGCGATCCTAAGGGCGCGGAGAAACATTGAAGAAAAAATGGCCTTCTTAGTCGGGGTGTCATGTCCCGAGTAAAAGTGTACGTAGGACAAATTGTTTGTTGTTTTCCGATAGATACTGAACTTAAAACCTGGGCTTTCCCTATGTACACGCACATCCAAAAACGGAATTGAATTGTCTTGTTCCACTTCTAAAGTAAACTTAATGGAGGGGACTTGATCATTTAACTGAAGGAGGAAGTTATCCAGGTCACGATTCATGGGCCAGATACACAAAATATCGTCGACGTACCGCAACCAAGGGATGCCAACCCCCAGGATTCTTGGAATGGGCAACAAGCGGTTGCCCATGGCCATCCCAAAAACTTGTTGATAATACTCGTTATTGAAAGTGAATTTACAGTCTTTAATGCAAAGCTTAATAAGTTCCAAAACAATGTGTGAAGGTAGTGGCAGGTCATACTTATGTAATTCTTGGGAGAGAAAGTCAAGCATATCATCAAACGGCACTTTTGTAAACAATGAACAAACGTCAAAACTGATCAATCTATCGTTAGTTTCAGTACGTGCATTATTCAATTTTTCAGTAAGATCCATGGAATTTTTTACATGTGAATCAGAGATAGTTCCGAGAATGGGGGACAAGACTTTGACAAGCCATTTGGAGAGTTTATAAGTAATAGAGCCCACCGAGCTAATAATAGGGCGCATAGGGTTGCCAGGTTTGTGGGTTTTAATAAGACCGTAAAGGTAGGGCAGAGAAGCTGAAGTGGACATGAAAAGCGGAATTAAGTCCTTATGATCTTTGAGAATGCGTTTCAAGCCACTATTAAATGATTTGATGACGTCATCCTGCGGGTTCTTCCTAAGTTTGCTGTATGTGGCGGGGTCCTGGAGAAGCTCGTTCATCTTTCTGAGGTAGTCCACTTTGTCCATAATAACTATGGTGTTAGCCTTGTCTGCTTTAGTAATATGGAGCTCCCCATCTTTTTTAATTGTGAGAAGCTATTGCGAAAACGTTTAGGAAAGTTATCTTCGTAACTACTATTCGCCAGACTATAAACAAGGCCTTTAACTATGTTAAACAAATACTGAGGGAGATTACACTGTTTTTCAAAACAAGCGAGACTGTAACAAATTTGTAAAGCCGAAGGTTTTTTAACAATAAAAAAGGACATACCATATCCAAGGGCACTTTTTGCATCGTCACTAATGTTTTTCGAAGAAAGGTTCAAAACACACTTTGAGCTTGCTTTTTTACTCCACTGACTATTTCGAATGAGACTTTTAATTTTTCGATCAAAAATGTTACGAAGTGAAGAAGTTCTCCGACGCAACTCGTTGTAAATTTCATCAAACAAAGGTTGGATCCACGGTTGGGGAATAACGGTCACAAAATTACGTTGGGCAATGCTTAAATTTTTGAAGGCGGACCACTCATTTTGTCTGGTGACTTCAATATGTTTCTTTAAAATTAATCTGCTAAAGTTGTTGAACGGATGGTCGTCAATTTGTCTGAGGCGAATCGGAAGGAGGGATTTGGGAAGAACTTGCTCATCTAGACAATTAGTAAGAAACTTTCGTCGGATACGAATTGCATGCCCCTTCATTAATGTAGAAGAAAACACGGACACAAACGGAGACAAGAGAGGGAACAGCAAGCCGAAGGAACGCGTGGTGTTCATTATATGAAAATTATTTCACAAAAGTAACACGTGAAAAATATTTATGATGAATAAAACCACGAAGGAAAGGAAACACAGAATGGTGCTCAAGCGCTTTCGTCTAATGAGATCCTCAGGAACATTGAAGTACATAGAGAGTTACAGCCTATATATAGGTTAAAATATATATATATATATATATATATATATATATATATATATATATATATATATATATCATACACATACACTAAACGGAGAAATGAAATTAAGAAAAAAAAATTATTAAAAATTAAAAGATTGTGGGAAGGGGCATACAACTTTGTAAGGTAACACTATCGATTTTTAGCACAAGATCAAACTACCGATTTTTAGCACAAGATTAAATTAATTGTTTCCAACTAACGTTAAAAAAAAAAAAATACAAATTTATACTGGAAATCTGCCCGTTTTTGGATGTGCGTGTACATAGGGAAAGCCCAGGTTTTAAGTTCAGTATCTATCGGGAAAAAAAAAAAATTTGTCCAACGTACACTTTTACTCGGGACATGACACCCCGACTAAGAAGGCCATTTTTTCTTCAATGTTTCTCCGCGCCCTTAGGATCGCCAGTCCGGAATACATCGATGCCGAATTAGAAAAAATCAACGGTATTGGAAGTGATCTGTGTTATCCATCTGCGTTTATGGAATCTTGTCTCAACAAGGCAAAACGAACTTTCTATCGGGGCAATAATAACACTCGTACTTTGTCAAAAAATATTTTAGTACTTCCATTTTTCCCGGGCTTTTTAGGCATTGCTAATGTACTTAAACTTTTGGATATTAATGTAGTATTTTCATATAACAATATTGTGAAAAATGTAGTAAAAAATAGCCCTACCAATAATTCAGGCATTATCTATAAAATTGGTTGTAAACAATGTGATTCCTTTTACATAGGTCAGACGGGAAAGGATTTGCACACAAGTATAAAACAGCATCAATATTCCGTTAGAACAGGACAGTCGTCCAGTGCCCTTTTTGTCCATTTGTCAGAGTTATCCCACTGTATTGATTGGAATAATGCTTCAGTTTTATTTCACTCTAGCAACATTGTTAATAGAAATATTCTTGAGTCTGCCATTATCCAACTTTCAAATAACTTCAACATGAGCAAAGGTCTTTTTCAACTCGATCCTGTTGTTTTGAATTCCTTCAGAAAAGATTTAGATAAGAAGGGTAGAACGCTAAATCTTTGATAAACTTGTATGCCACTCTAATAACTTTTATTTTTCAATTTATTTTTATATACAAGATGGGTAGAGTGATAAAACCCGGGCAGATTTCCAATATAAATTTGTATTTTTTATTTTTTTTTTTTAACATTGGTTGGAAACAATGAATTTAATCTTGTGCTAAAAATCGGTAGTTTGATCTTGTGCTAAAAATCGATAGTGTTTCCTTACAAAGTTGTATGCCCCTTCCCACAATCTTAATTTTTAATAATTTTTTTTTTTTTTAAATTTCATTTCTCCGTTTATTGTATATGTATGTATATATATATATATATATATATATATATATATATATATATATATATATATATTTTTTTTTTGTAACCTATATATAGGCTGTAACTCTCTATGTACTTCAGTGTTCCTGAGGATGTCATTAGACGAAAGCGCTTGAGCACCATTCTGTGTTTCCTTTCCTTCGTGGTTTTATTCATCATAAATATTTTTCACGTGTTACTTTTGTGAAATAATTTTCATATATATATATATATATATATATATATATATATATATATATATAGTTATATAGTTATAGTTATAGTTATAGGGCGAATAAATAAAAAAAAAAAAAGGTGAGCATGGAATGCTTTCCACAGTGCTATAACATCTACATATCATTAGTGAACAGTCCAAGTTAATCCCGGTTTGTAGACTATTATTTCATAATTTCTGGAATAATGTAGGATATTTCTCTTTAACTTATAAAGTTTACAGAAATTTATTGAAATTATTTACTTTGCTTAAAGATTCAATTATGGTATTTGTCTTTCTTGATGATTTTTTTACTTTATTCATACAAGAATTTTTGAGTTCGCAAAATAAACAGAATGATAAGGCAGATTCATAAAGGTAGAAAGTGTTCGGATTTGGGTTGTATCATTTTCATGTACTATAATTTCTCCTATTGCCCGTGGCTCAGTGGGTAACACCTTTTGCTTATTAGCAAAATGAAGACACTGAAATTGAATAGTTTTTCTCCCGATAGTGCTGGTTCTGGTAAAATTAAGACGTTAGTAACCATAATTATGAGAAACGGAAGGATAAAATTCCTAATAATAATATTGAAAATATTACTTCTAGTTTTGTAATATTCCATAAAACTTGAATATAAAATAGTATGTAATATATATATATATATATATATATATATATATATATATATATATATATATACTTAGTCTAGAGATAAAAGGGTCATAAAATTAGATAACGCTACTCAGTGTGCGAACTCATTCAACCTTTATGATTTTACTGTTGAATCATTTTTAGGTTGCAGCTCGTATGAAAAGATATCATAAACCAGACTTCTCTTCCTTCGCCTCTCTCAAATTCAGTGGATGAATAAATAAAGTAAAAGTTATCCCTATTAACTCCTCCTAATATGTAATATATGTTTGGGGTTTTCTAACCTCCTTCATAACAGAGAGGGTTATCCGACGGAGGGTACATGCAGCATTACGTGAGATTCGTGCGATCAACGATTATTTAATCCTAGAAATCCAGCGTAGCCTATTGCAGTAAAAGTACCAATATTTTTCTGGAAATTGTCTTTTGTTGTACGCAAGTTAATATTTATTACTGTTTAGTAACAACAAATTGTTTAATTTAACCTATAAATATAGTTTTCATTATGGGGTTACGTGGACCCAACATTAGTCGCTCTGTGTGCGGTCCCACTCTGGCTTTCCAGGGTTAAGGCAGAAATGAAGAGTATCTTATTATTATTATTATTATTATTATTATTATTACTAAAATTCTTTATTTATAGTTATAACTTTTGAACTATGGAAAATATTTCTCCGAAATATCTTTACGAGTTCAAAATTTTTGGCACTTTCAAACTGGTATAACATTTAATTGTTTTCTGGCGTTTTTAACTTTTGTCGTTTAGCCACTTCTTCCGAGGAGGGCCTCATATATGACTTCAAAGCTATTCAAGAAATGTAGAATCATGCCTAAATTCTACCTTTTTAAATCAACCTCCGGCTCCTAACACTTGGTTTTCATCACGATCAGGAAAAAATATTCCTGTAATACGCTACCTTGTATTTTTACATATTTTAGCACATTTCATGAGGCAAAGTACATTTCAAAACACGTCATTTTCTAACTTTAAAGCAAAATGAATCCAAAATAGTGACGCAAAAAAATCATATTCCATCAATTTCTTTAGTGATTCTAGACTTTTGACCATGGCTGTAAAAAAAAAATATTCCTTACAGCGACCATATGTAAATACATAAAAGTATGAGAAAAGAAAAACACCAGTTAGAGACCCGAATTTTGACCATAGTATTGAAAGGTAAAAGTAAAGCTCTGAGAAGTATAACCAGGTGAAAAAAAAATCTTAAGAGAGAGGTGTAGTACCAGTATACAGTAGTTATGTATACATTAACATTAACAGTAATTGTAGAGTTCATCCGAAGATACTTTGATAAAAGAGAAAGAATGTCAAAACTAATATCAATCTAACTCATGAAATATCTAACTCATGAAATATCTAACCCATGAAATATCTAACCCATGAAATATCTTACTCATTAAATATCTAACTCATGAAATATCTTACTCATTAAATATCTAACTCATGAAATATCTAAATCATGAAACATCTAACTCATGAAATATCAGTGTCAGTGAATATCAATTCAATTCATCTTATATCTAACTCGTGAAACATCAGCAATGTTGACAGAATTCATTATATGAATTTAAAATTTTCCCCATTAAAAGAACTAATTAGGAATTGAAAGAGTTGCCAGCTTACATTTATTTGAGTTAATGTTGTAAAAACTTTGAATTGTACCTCAGGTTTATTTATTTTAAGAACATCATACGCATAAAGGAAGTTAAGTACAGTATATGAGGGAAAATTTTAAAAAGAGTTCGGGGTATATTTTCAAAGATATTTTTAAGTACTTTATTTTATAATTTCATAAACTCGTTTTTTAAATAACAAATTAGAAGTTCTCTTTCAGGTACTTTGTTCGGAATTATGAACACCTGTGGAAGCCTTGCCGGTTCTTTTTGCCTCTTTATAACCGGAGAAATTTTGAATAAAGAGGTAATACAATATTTGTTAAGAAAGTAATACTAATAAAGATGCCTCTGAGTGATTCTATAATAAAAATACAAATTCAGAGGAGCCCTTCCCTTACTTAATAATATCTTTTCTCTGTATCCGAACGCAAATGGGATTTACAGTATTTGTACGGAGAAATATTTCAGTTATATTTCGTCCTTATTTTTTGTACCATGAAAAAGATAGTTATAAAAAAAGTTAAAATACAAACACACACACACACACACATATATATATATACACACACACACACACACACCACACACACAGAGGCGTATTTAGCATTTTGCCGCCGCAAGGCAGGGAAATTGTCACCACAGTGGCTTATTGTGGTGCCGTTTGATATCGCTAGTTTGGTATTGGAGGTTGATGTTCTTTTTTATTTCACACACACACGCACACACACACACACACACACACATATATATATATATATATATATATATATATATATATATATATATGTTATTTTTACGAGGAAGGCGGGGTCAAGGGCGAATGCTCGCAAAAAATCCCCACTCCCCGCTCTATGGTTGAAACTATATTTACGAATGTTTGGCATATTTGAATGCATAAATAATTTACAAGAGCATATACTTTCTTATTAATCTTAAATTTACTTTCTAGCCGACTGTGGGGCAGTGGACAATAGTGTTCGCGGCGTGTATTCCAGTGATGGTTGTTACGGAGGTATTCTATTTGGTGTTCTTGAGTGGCGTCCCTCAACCTTGGAATTTCTATGGAGAAAAAAAGCATTCAGAGCTGGTGGAGAAATCACCTAAGGAAGAATCAGAGACCAACCACATTTAGGAGACTTAGAACTTCGAATTAGGAAAAAAAAACTTGTTTTCTTCGCGACTTAATGACTAGTAATAACCACATCATATCTGTACGTTCAGAAATGTTTGGAGTTATAAAGATTCTTTCGTATTCGTCGAAGTTCACCCTTGGACGAATTATTTTAATTCTCTGTTTATTCCCCATCAATTTATAACAAATTAAAATATATTTTTAAACGTTTCTACGTTCATGGAAACAAATGTACGTCTTAATTTTTTAAATTACGTTCAGTGTTTGTTGAATATAAAGGGATAAAACGACAATTTCTAAATAATTTTTGTTGGTAACTTTGATTTTTATTTTCTTACTTTGAAATTTTTCGTGTAGTTTGAAAATTGGTGTCTGCATAGAATTTTCAATATTTTTACATCATAGATCAAGGTTATCAAGGTTATCAAGGTTCTCCACGCTCAAACTACAGACATGCGATGGATCCGGCATCCTCAAATATCCTAATTATTTTACATTTTATGTACACCATAATACTAAAAACAGTTCAAGACGCATTCCCAAGAAATAACTTGAAATATCAGAAAAAATTAATATTGTGTATATATATATGATGAAAATAACCACGAAGGAAAAAGAAAACACGGAATGGTGCTCAAGCGCTTTCGTCTAATGACATCCTCAGAAATACTCATAATATATATATTATAGGCGTACGGGCTAAGCAGCCTCTGGGGGGGGGGTCCAAGAGATTGGACCCGACGGGCTAGGGATCCCTGGACTGACAGCCCCAATCTTTAAGATTTATCTAGCATCTCATGAGATAATCTTTTAGAAGACCACAGCTTATTATATCAATTAACCAACCCTTTTGGATGTGTTGAAGTAAAGTACCTCCAGGATTAACAATTCAAAATAGCTAAAAGTTTTTAAACATGCAAATAAACAATGGAAGCGTTCCGTTTGTCTGAATTAGTTGGTAGCTATCAAGATTTCATTGTCTTTTACCAAAATGGCCTTTGTCTTCCTTACTTTTTCTTTCTTTCTTCTTTCCTCTTATGAGAAGGCACAATTAGGAAGTCCACGAACCCCCCCGGACCCCCTGCCTCGTATGCCCATGTATATACAGGGTGTCCCATAAGTCCGGCATCATAGGAGAAATTCATATTTTTCTATTTCTACAAACCATAATTCATATTTTTCTCTTTCCACAGGCCATAATGTCTGTGAGCAAGGAAGAACGAATCCAGATAATTCTACTCAGAGAAAAGGAGTCAAAGAGGGCCGCTGCTGAATTTAACAGACTGCATCCAGACCGCGAGCCAATAACACAGAGTTGTGTTAGCAGACTTGTTGCAAAGTTTAAGGAAACAGGATCCATAGAAGATAAACCACGCAGTGGACCTTCAAGGAGGTCCACTGACGATGATACAGCGACTGCTATCCTGGCTCATTTTAACAGAAGTCCCAATAAGTCTCTTCGGCGATTGTCCGCCGAGACAGGAGTGTCGAAAAGTAGCATCCATCGCATTCTTCAGGCTCACAAATGGCATCCATATAAACTTCAGATCCTACAGAAATTAAACGAAGATGATCCCGACCGGCGGATGGAATTTTGTGAATGGGCTACGGAACAATATGCTCGGGATGCCAATTTCCCGTCCACCATTCTGTTCAGTGACGAGGCTTTTTTTCATGGAAATGGTGAGGTAAAGAGACAGAACACCCGCTACTGGTCTCAAAACAACCCTCACTGGTATACCTCTTCAAAGAAACAAGGTGCATCTCGGGTGATGGTATGGTGTGGCATTTGGAAGGATCGCATCATAGGCCCCCCTCTTTTTCGATGAATGTCACTGGAGCCACCTACCTACGTATGCTCAAGGAAGAAGCATTTCCCAGTGTCTTGAACGAAGAAGGAAATTTTCCAACATGGTTCCAGCAAGACGGCGCTCCTGCACATTACAGCACCCAAGTAAGGGAATACCTGTACCAACAATTCCCTGGTCATTGGATAGGACGTCGAGGCCTGTAGAATGGCCAGCTAGAAGCCCGATCTCACGCCACTAGATTTTTATCTCGGGCCACTTGAAAGCGCTGGTATACGCAGAGAAAATTAGGAGTGTTGAACATTTGCGGCAGCGCATTATTGGGGCATGTAACACCATTGCTCCTGTCATCATTCACCGTGTGCTTGCTGACTGGGTATCACGTCTGAATTTGTGTATTGAAAACAATGGTGGACATATTGAGCACGTTCTGTAAATAAAAGCTTTTGTTTTGCCTTTTTTATTATTTTTCCTATGATGCCGGACTTATGGGACACCCTGTATTTATATACAAAGTTATAGTAGGTCTAGAGAGTAGTTGGATGGGAGACACGTCCTCTGCGATCGGATTATGTAGCGACCGGTGGTTCGGATCCCACGTAAAGCTGTAGGTCCCCACCGTCATATAGCCTTTGATGTTGCGAAAGAGGTTAAACAACCTCATCAAACAACATATATATATAAATATATAATGATAATTGTGAGAGGATTGGAATAAAATTATCTGATGCTGCCTTTTCTGCTTTAATATAACACTTGATGTATATCAAAGAGAGCGTATCACGAGTTACCAAAGCAATCTTTGAAGTGATCTTCTTGCTCTCTCCAAATCATGGGGACTGCAAATAGCATAGGAGTACTCGTACTTTTTAACCAACCCTTGAGGGTCCCAGCACAACCCACACATCATATATGGGGAGCCCAAACTTTATCTTGATCCCCGACTTTGCAGCCGAAGTTGAGCTCATACTATGAAAATAAAAACCCACTCTAATAGACAGAGTTTATTTCCACAACAGTTTCGACGCCCACTGGCATCCTCCTCGGGTGGATACAGAAACTTTTTTTTTTAAGAGAGTAATGTTTCTTTTGTGATTTTGTATCACGTAATCACCGCACACATAACATAAACTGCTAGGATTGCTCACACATTTACGCGACATTTCAAATTATCCTTTCTTCCTTCAATGCGCTATTTTGTGTAACACACGCACAATTATAATAAATGATTCAGTAAATAGAAAAAACTATAAAATCAAACTTCACTGCACATGAACAGACCCGCACCATGAAGCAGCTTGCGGCAAACCGAATGACTCATAACTGTAAGTAGCCTTCTATGACAGAACACAGAAGAAAAATTGATATGTTACGACAGGTTTGAACTTGTCAGGAGCAGAAATTCCATCATCCTACATTAGCTATAACATTTTCTGCTGAGATACTCTCAGCTTTGGGTAGATGCAGTTTTAATAATTTGTTCAATTTGTCATCTATATACAAATTTGGTTAAGAATTGAGCCCCAAATTTCTCGAAAACCTGACGTGATAGCAAAATTTCGTTATAATTTTCGTAATCAGAGATGAAAAATGCAAAGGAAACAACTACTATCATCTAAGAAAAAAAATGTTGTTGAACAGTATAATCAGTCAGTAGGCCGAGAAACTGGCACAAAGCAATGTTCAGAATATTGTGGCCAATTACACTAACTCTCGGATTATAACTTTTATGGGGTATAAGGTTGACCTGGATCAAAAAATTTTCAAATTTTCAAGTTCAAACCAATATTATTCAACTCGAAATCATGAATCAGAAAAGGAAAAATTAATGTGATGGGTTTGGAGCGTAGCTAACTAGAAAGGGATACATCAACTTTCAGGTATGTTAAAATTTCAGGGGAACCGTTACATTTTCTGCCAAAAAATAAAATTCCGAAGAATATTAATTACAAACGTTAGGGTAATTATAATCAAATCTGGACCCAGTTACCGATTTCATTAAAATCGGTTGGTAACTAACATTTTTTGGAAAACATGTTCACTCAGGTGATCCATCACAAGTAACTCAAGTGTTTTTTCTTCCTTTTTCCTCTTCCCACCCTCCCATTATGTTCCAATGCCTAAAAGAATAATTCAACAAAACTTAAGGAGTATTGCTTATTATTTAGAGGTCGCGAAATGAAATAGAAGATTTCAACATATGCAGGGCGTCACTCGGTACCTTTCAAAAACTAGGAAGATGAGATTTTTACATTTGAAAAATTAGAAAAAATTGGAATACATTTTTTAAAAATAGAAGCAAAATAGGGATATTTTTATCAAAGATGGCCTCCCAACTGACAGAATACAAAAAAATATAGATTAGCCGTATATTTCAGTTTATTTTAGGACCAGTTATCATTTTTCATTTGAGATAATTTTTTGCATGGGATGATATCTACCATAGTAACAGAATGAGAGGGTGAGAATGAAGAATTTAAAAACTTTTTTTTGGACCACCCTAACTTGTTTACCTCTCCTGAAGAAGTATGGGACTCACTTATTACGGGACCTGAGCTTCGCACACAAATTACGGAAATTAAATTGAAGGATTAATGACCACTCACTTATCTATATTAATGGTGATTTAAAAGATTTTACATCTCTCACTTCTTTATACATTTTATACGACTCCGACCATTAAAATCTGTAAAAACACAACAGTAAGATCAGTTACGTTAACACAACGTTATAAGTATTGCAAAAAATTTAAGATAAATTTTTGGGAACGCTGGTGTCATGAATGTGTGGTTTTGGAAGTAAGTGGAAATTTTATCCAAAAATATCTTCAAATATATTGAACAGTATACATTATAGGTCGGGAACCTGCGGCTCGCGAGCCGCATGCGACTCATCGAAGCTTTGGGCACGGTTCGCGCACAGTCATCATAATAAAGAAAATAAAAAAAAATTAGTCTTTAGATTTCCAAAGATTGAGAACTTGTGGCTCGTTTAAGTGTATTATCATTTTGATGTGGCTCATGCTATTGAAAGGTTCTCAACGCCTGGTATAAGGGGTTCCAAAAAACCTTAGCCCCCCCATTTACAGCTTACATGTCTACTTATATCGAAATAGTTTTTAGTGATTATAAAAATATATAAAATTATTTATTGCAAGTATTAAAATTACTCTAGCTGATAAAGTGATAATATAATGGCTTCTCAATTAATTGGTGATTCGGAGAGGCAACGTATGATAGATCGCATACTAGCAATAACATTTCGGGAAGCTCGTGATGCTGGAGCCACCTTTATAACACGTTCATGGGTTGCCAAAAAGTTGCGAAGAAGTGAGGACTCCGTCAAAAGAAATTGGAATAAAACTTTGGATGAATGTGAAATGGATACAACCAAATCTGGGCGCCAAAATTTGCCACTCTCTCAGGAAACAAAGGACATCATTGAAAGCGGTACGCGTAAGCGGAAAAACTGCTGTGCTAAACTTTCTAGAGAGATCGAAGTGTTGAGAGGAAAGATCGTTAGTGGTGAGATCATTCGACTGTACCGTCATAGGCAAGGTTTAAAGCCTTGGCATGAACTTCGAAAGCGAAGAAAAACTCAACTTAACATCGATGACAGAATGTGGTTTGCCCATTATCTTGAAGATTGGGATGTGGATGATTTCATGCATTTAGCTGTCTCCGATGAATTTTTTGTTTACATAACACGTCGGCCTAACTACCAAAATGATCGAGTGTGGGCCACAACACCAGATGAAATCGATGACAATAAACATTATTGCGAATTATTAAAAAGCCCAGACTGTGTTGGTGTGTTTGTTTTGTTCACTGCAAAGAAGGTCATGTGGGTGCTGAAGCCAAATGGTCAGAGTTGGGATGGACAGTATTTTCGTGATATTATTCTATCCCAGCATGTCATTCCTTTTCTAAGAAACCCAAACAATGTTATGGATGTCGATCAGGTCACACTTCTGCACGATAAGGCCCCCTGCTTTAAGACATTAGCCACTCAACAGTTGTTGCGGAACCATGAGATCGATTTCTTTGGAAATGAAGAATGGCCAGGAAATTCTCCTGACTTGAACGTCTGTGAACACATTGGATCAGTTATAAAGGACAAGGTTGAATGTCTCTTGTTTCAAGAACCTGCAGCAAATCGATTTTCGAAGGATACAATGACGCAACACATTGAAACTGTTTTAGCAAATTTGCGTAACGATCAAGATCTATTCACGTCACTTTTGGCAAGCTACCCAAAGCGAATTCAGGCTGTCTTGGAAGCCAATGGCGGGAACACCAAGTTTTAATTGTTTCTCATTAAATGCAGGATTAAATTCTCTTTTGTAAGGTATGTTTACTTTTACTGTACCTCTAATGGTTTAGGCCATTGGCGGGGGGCTAAGGTTTATTGGAGCCCCGTACATGCTTCATGATGATGTAATACCATGCATCATCATTTTAATAGCTTGTATTTATGGGTGCACACTTTCGTTTCGTTTTAAGAGGCTATAATATGCCACATGCTTTGTTGCGGTGGATGTTAAACCATTAAAGGCCGGCTTCAGTTTTTGCCTTTCACACGTATAACCAAGACGTGATAACGGTGGTCTTAATTTAACTGTAGGTAACTTATTTATTTGCCAGTTAATTATTTTAACACAATTTCTGTGCTGATCAACATATATGAGTGGTTTATTAATCTTATGTTTATTATTTGCATATCTTCAAATTATTATGAATTAGTCTTTTTTTCTGTGGTATAGTAGTTATTACATATATATATATATATATATCTTGGGTTTTGCTTCCGCTCGAATTGTTCATTCTGACGGAGGTCAAGCTTGTTGCTCCACCTTCAGCTTAACGTGGAATCCGAACCACGCCCCACCACGGGTGGTCAGAAATTACAAAGTCCTCGCCCGGGCTCAATCTCACGACTACCCACTAGGCCAACCAAGGTACAAATTTATTAACAAACCATTTTTTTATGGAAGGATGAACAACTGCGTAAGCTGCGTACCGTCTTCTCTCACCTTGAATCGGACCCGGGACTGGTGGATTCATAGTTAGTAAAAGGTCAGTAAAAACTTATTTTCCACACATCCATTTATAAACATGATCTAATTGCCTGTTCACTTCATTCATTAGGGAGTTGATATCGTGGTGTGTAGAAGTGAGTGTTGTATCGTCTGCATACTGAATACAGTTTAATGTTGTTGATTAATAAAAGTAATTTACATGCATTAAGAAAAGTAAGGGTCCAAGGAGAGATCCTTGTGGAACCCCACTTTCCAATACAGCATATGCTGATGAAATGTTTTTTACGTTACGATACTGGTGACGACTTGAGAGATATGACTTAAACCAATTTAGCATATCTCTCCTTATGACATGTGTGTTTAATTTATCCAGTAAGATATCATGTGAGAGCGTATCAAAGGCTTTCGATAGATCGACGAAAAGTAAGATTGTGTTTTTTACAGTTTAGATTTCATAGATATTTTCTAATAGCATGTTGATAGCGTTTTCTGTGGTGTGGCCTTCTTTAAATCCAAATTGCGTTTCTGCTAGGATGTCGTATTTAGCTAAGAATTTGATTAGTCTATTGCTGTGGTTCCCAAACTGTGTTCCGTGGAACCCTGGGGTTCCACAGAGGCTTAACAAGGGTTCCGTGACACGTTTTCTAATCAGTCTAATCAGGTCTTAACATTAAGGTCTAATTAAGGTCCTAATATTTATACATAATTTTACCTTGTGGCTTTTTGTTAAATAATATTTTATATTCTTATTCTGACTTGAAATGGCACCATCGTGTATTTGGGATCGCTAAATATTTTTCGCTAAAATTAAAATCTGCTAAGTATATGTAAATAAATTTTCGCTACTCGGCTACTGAGAGTGTAATTTGGCAGATTTTAATTTTAACGATTTTATAAAAGACTGGTTCTATTAGTACCAGTGGTGTAGTCGTAATTTCTTCAGTGGGGTAACGCAACAACAATTTTTCTTACATAGCGTTTCTATAAAATTCTACAGCGTTTTTGCATTTTATGTACATTCCCAAAAACACGTTGAAATTGAAGGGGTTAGGAAAGAAATATAGTTAGAAAGAGTATGTACAGGTGTCCCAGAATTAACTATCTATTTCAATGAAATCGGACAAATTTAATAAAAACTGACATAATTTTGTGTTTATTACTAAATTATGATACAAAAACAAATAGATTTATAAATCATAAGTCAAAACTTTATTGAGAAGTTTCAACATGTGCACCGTCTGTATCTCTGCAAATTTCAAAGCTATCCTCAGCGCTGCGAAACACATTTTGAAGCATTTCAGGTGTTATCTCCCGCACTGCCAACTGGATGCGTTCTTTAAGTTCAGCTAAACTATTGATCTTTTGGCGATAAACCTTTGTTTTTATGAAACCCCATGCAAAGAAATCCAGGGGTGTCAAATCCGGAGAACGCGGAGGCCAAGGTCGAGGTCCTCCACGTCCAATCCACCGATTCGGAAGGCGTCTGTTGAGGTATTCTCGAACAATTAGAGCATAATGACATGGTGCTCCATCTTGTTGAAACACAACATTATCAAGAATGCCATCATCAAGAAGCTGTGGTTCGAGAAACTGCTGAAGCATATCAAGGTAGACGGTACCTGTTACAGTTGCTCTCGCAAAGAAGAATGGGCCATAAATTTTGGATTTGGTCATTCCAAGCCACACGTTAACTTTTGGAGAGTCTCTTTGCCATTCTATGACTTCAGACGGTCTTTCATTGGACCAGATAATGAAAAAATTATGAAAATAAAATTATGAAAAAAATTTAGAAATTTATACATTTTTAACACATATTAAACATGATAAACATAAATAAAAGTTTTTTTTTTAAATTTGTCCGATTTCATTGAAATAGATAGTTAATTCTGGGACACCCTGTATTACAAAAATGTTCAGTAGAAGCAGCAAAAAATATAAAAAATATAAAGTAAAATAAAACCAGTGGGGTAACGCCGTTACCTTGCGTTACCCCCGGACTACACCACTGATTAGTACTGTTTTAAAATAAATATCATATAAATTCTGTCATATTATTTATGACAAATTTTAATATATATATTTTACTCGAGAGAATTTAACTGTAATTAATTTTGAGCAATATGTTTTCGCTAAAATTAAAATTTTCTAAGTTACCAGTTGATTTGATGTGTACTTGTTTCGTAAATAATTGTGAACCACTCAGTATAACTATAGCCGTTGGCGTGATGCACTGTCAAGTTAATTTCTGATAGGCTTTATTTACTCAAGTGTTTTCAGTGTAAAAATTTGCATTGTGTTCATCACTAAAATCTGTAAGTTTTGTTGCTCAATAAATATTTTACAGCTCTAAGTCTAATATATATATATATATATATATATATATATATATATATATATATATATATATATATATATATATATGGAGTTGGGGTTCCGCGAAATAAAAACAAGTCTGTAAGGGTTCCGACAGTTAGTAAAGTTTGGGAACCACTGGCTCTATTGTATACGATTCTTTACTGTATACTTTACTTAAAGTTGGTCATATGGAGATTGTCCGGTAATTGTATGAAGAATCAGAGCTGCATGATTTGAGTACTGGACAAACCCTGAATATCTTCAGTTAATCAGGGAATACACCTTGTAATATTGACTTATTCATAAGTCTTGTGAGTTGGGTTGCTATATCATCTGATATTAATTTATATATTTTTACTGGAATTGAACTGATAGCTGCGTTTTTATTTTGTAAGTTTTTCAGTGTGGATGAGGTTTCGTTTGACAGAATTGGTTCAAAGAAGAATGTATTTGGTGTGGGTTGTAGCATATATTGTTGGTAGTGACTGATTCTGGAATGGCTGCTACCGTGCTGCTTCCTATTTTTTAAAAGAAATTGGTTAATAATTAGCCATACCTTTGGGATCACTGTAGAATATATATATATATATATATATATATATATATATATATTACTTACTACTTTTGTTTACTTTTGTTGAGTTTGAACGACGGTTCAGGATCGACCTGCGGTCGACCCCTCTGCAGCATCCCGCCTCATTTGCGGGACTTGGTGAAGGAGGGAATTGCTCTCTGATCGCCTCCTGCCCTCGTAGCCAGCCACGCATGGCTGGTCAGGGACTTTGCACAAGAATCTGTCCAGCTGGTTCTTGAAGTTATTCAGGTTGGTGTGCTGGAGATTCCTCACTTCTTTTGGAAGGACATTGAAAAGCTTTGGGCCCCGTATTCTGAGGGTATTTTCCATCCTCGTTTTCATGGCTCCTTGTCCCACCGCAGCTGGACCGTACAAAATCTGCCTCTTCTCTCATTCCAGTTTGTTTCTATTTCATTTCTGAGGTTAGGGACAGAGCCCTCAAGTATGTTCCATATGTATATTATTGTGTACCGCTCTCGCCTTCTTTCAAGAGAGTAGAGTTCCAGGGATTGTAGTCGAGACCAGTAGTCTTCACCTTCCGTTTCCTCTATCTTAGACGTAAAAGTCCTTTGTATAGCTTCAATGCTCGCAATGTCTCTTTTTCTGTGTGGGCTTGTGAGTACTGAGCAATACTCAATTATTGGTAGGACTAGACTCTTCCATAATTTGAGCATGATGTTTGCTTTTCTGCTGCGGAAGCTCCTCCAGATGATTCCCATTATTTTTCTAGCCGTTGTGATTTTGATTTTATAGTGCTCTCTGAATTCTGCATCCGACGACATTATTACTCCAAGATCCCTGACTTGTGGATTTGGTGTTATCTGTTTGGCTTGCGGAGTTTTGTACCCTTTTTTCTGTAGCTCTTTATTATTACCATATCTTAGAAGTTGGAATTTTTCTTCGTTGAACTTCATATTGTTGTCTTCTGCCCACTGGAATAATGTTTCAATGTCGTTTTAGTTTTCTTATGTCATCTTCGTTCAATATTTCCTTACATATCTTCGTGTCATCTGCGAAGCATGATACAATACTGTCCTTAATATCTGCATCAATATCTGCAATCATTATTATGAACAGCAAAGGGAGCTAATACTGTCCCTTGTGGGACAGAGCTCACGACTTCCGAGACTTCCGATTTAACTCCGTTTACCACCACTCTTTGCGTTCTTTGCGTCAAGAAATTAAATATCCACCTTCCTAGCTTTCCAGTAATTCCTGTATCCTTAAGTTTGTGTGCTATGATTCCATGGTCACATTTATCGAAGGCTTTAGCAAAATCAGTATATATTACATCAATGTTTTGTCCTCGACACAATGTTCCTAATATTTTCTCCTGGTGGTCTAGTAGCTGTGACAGGCATGATCTACCCGCCCTGAAGCCATGTTGATTTGGGTTGTATAAGTCTTTTTCTTGTAGGTAGTAGGTAATTTTGGCTCTAATTATGCGTTCAAAACACTTTATAAGGTGTGAGGTGAGAGCCACTGGCCGATAATTTTTGGGCATTGCTCTGTTACCACCTTTAAATAGGGGGGCAATATTAGCGTTCTTTAAGGGGAGTGGAATTCGTCCTGTGTCAGTGATTTCCTCCATAGTAAGTATAGCGGTTTTGCAATACTCTCTTTGCATTTCTTCAGAAATGTGGCACTCCATGTGTCTGGCCCTGGCGCTGAATTGTCTCGCATCTGTGATAAGGCCGTAATTACATCTCCTTCCGTGAACTCGAAGTCCATTAATAGGTTTGTGCCGGGATTTGTTCTTGGTTGATCTGTTTCAATGTCGAAAAACTCGTCTGGGTTTTCCACTTCCATCTCGGACTTAGGGGTGCTAAACACAGATTTAAATTGTTCCCTAAGCAGTTCACTTATTTCTTTCGGGTCATTTGTGTATTCGGCCTCCCCGTCTATCAACGGTCCAATACTCTCTTTACACTGCATTTTCCTTTTCGCAAAAGTGTAGAAGTATTTTGGGTTATTTTATGTTTTCTGCTACCTTCTTTTCCTCCTCGTTTGTCTTATGTATGAATGTTTGCTTTAGGTCCATTTCTATTTCGCCAAGTTTCCTCTCTAGTTTGAGTCTCTTTGCATCAGTTCTGCATCTGTGGAGATGTTTTACGGTTTGTCTTCGTTGCCTGAATAGAGTCCTGATTTTCCTCTCGAGCTTGCTACGTTTTCTTTCCTGTCTCTCTGGAATATGTTTCAGTATTATAGGTTTGGTTTCCGTCTTTATTATACATAGTATTTCTTGTGGAGTCTTCTCGTGTAGTAGCAATTCCCAATTTACCTCCTTTAAATCTTTATTTACGTTTTCCCAATTTACTTTCTTTGAATTTATGTTTAAGCCTTCAAATATTCCATCTGCCTCTCTGGGATGCGTTTTCGGACCTCTGGGTGCTAACTTCAATTGTATATCGATGAGGTTATGGTCGGAGAACTTTGTGCGCGTTACTTTTTTATTTATTATTATCTCGTTGTTATTTGTCCACATTAAATCCAAAACGTTCTCCTTTCTCGTGGCTTCACAGATTTCCTGGGTAAGGGCGTAATGTTCCATAATATCTAATAGCATTGTTGCTTGGGTTCTGTCATCTTTAGTAATGTTGCCATGAAACTTCTCAACATATATAACTTCGTCATTTTTCTTCCATGATATGAATGGGAAATTAAAATCTCCGAAAATTAGAATATTTGTTGCTGGAGTTTCAAGTAATTTTAATATGTTTTCTATTTCATTTGTAGCAAATTGGAATTCACTTTTTGTGGTGTTTGGTGGTCTGTAGATGTTCATAATGGTTAGGTTCAGTTCTTTTACTTCTAATATAATAACTTCAACTGTGCTGTTTGATTTCTTTACCCTCACTTCACATGTGTAAGTGTTTTTCACGTAGATACAACACCCTCCTCCTCGTCTAGCCACTCTATCTGCTCTGTATATGTTGTAGTCCAGCAATGCTATTTCAGTATTCTCGATGCAGTTTTCACAGCCTTTTTCGCACTTATGTAAGTGTGTTTCCGTTAGGCATATGATATCTATGCTGGTTTCCGTAGCTAAATTTTGCAAGTATTGTAATTTGCAGTCTGCATGGTCCGTATAGAGGCCTTGTATATTTGTGTATAATACATTTACCGGGTTTCTTCTAATCTTCGTGTTCGATTTCCTTAAATGTTGGTCGTTTCCTGGTCGATATCGGTTCCTGTTTGGTGTTATTGGTTAGGCCGCTGCATTTGGGAGTATTGGGGTTGCGGCCCGTGATACCACTGTTGTTGTTGTATTATTGGTGGGTGGTGTTGAATAGGGGGGTGATGTGTGTAATGTTGTGGTGCATATGTTTGCGGCGTTCTGTCTCTCCTTGTTAGAAGGGCAAGCTGAGCTTTTATTATTCTCATTTCTTCTAAAAAATATGTTTCATTACTCTCGCTATTTCTTCTATGTCGAATATGATCTGTTCTTTCCCGTTCTCTTCTTTGCGTACCCTTTATGTGAAAAAGTGGGCACTCTATGTTCAGGCATTTTTTCTCAGTAATTGACTGTCTGCACATACGAGGGTGAAAAAAGTTGCAGTTTGGTCCGTACTTGCACTTCCCATTCCTCATCATATAGAAGCATTTTGTAGGGTGATTGTATATGCAGTTTGAGCCATATTTGCACGCACCTATTTTATAATATTCGCATATGGCCCGTCGTTTAAATTCCCTCTGTGTCTTATGTGATTCGATTTCCTTCTTCTGCTTCGCCACCACTTCTTCCCTACTCAGTGGGGTTGTTTTCTTTGGTGTGTATTTCGTATCTCCCTCTTCTGCCGTGGGTACCTCTTTTTCTGAGGCTGCTTTCGCCCCTCCCTGTAGTGTGTTTTCTTTTTCCTTCTCGTTGTGTAGGCGTATATATATATATATATATATATAGGCGTATATATATATATATATATATATATAATGAATAAAATCACGAAGGAAAGGAAACACAGAATGGTGCTTCCTTTCCTTCGTGGTTTTATTCATCATAAATATTTCTCACGTGTTACTTTCGTGAAAATTTTTTCATATATACTGTATATATATATATGTAAATAAATAATATATATATATATATATATATTAGAATGCCCATTGCGACCAAGAGAAGATTGTGAGGAGCGAGTGTGTTATTAAATCCTCCCTGGTTCTCCCTTAATGTGTAAAAGAAATTTAAATAAAATTACCCTAGCCGTTTACACGTGTATAAACGAACAGACATCATCATCATCGTCATCTCTAACCTTTGGTTAGCTTCCGGCCGAATTGTTCATTCTGACGAAGGTCAAGCTTTTCACTCCACCTTAGACCTACAGTTTAACGTGGAATCCGAACCACGCCCCATCAGCAGCCCAGCGCCTTAACCACTAGGCCAACTAGGGTACCCATTTATCTACCAACCACTTTCTTTATTGTGTGGAAGGATGAACAGCTGGGTTTTGCTGCCCGCCGGCTGCCGTCGGGTCTCGAACCCGGGGCCGATGGATTCGTAGTCAGCGACGCTAACCACTACACCACCGAGGCGCATCATGTGTATATATATATATATATACACACACACACACACACACATATATATATATATATACTGTGGGTGTAGGTGTGTGGGTGTGCGTGTGTGCGTGTGTGTGTGTGTAGAGGATATAGTTTTGCAGAGTTGGCTAAGCATTTGTATTTTCTGTTATTTATTTCTGAATATTTTTGTTGCAGGTGCTGAGCTGTAAAAAAGCGATTCATTGTATGTTAAATTGAACTGTAAAACTGCCGAAGAAGACGCTTAAAAATGTTGGGCAAGTGAAAATACATTTTTAAAAGAATTGTACGCAGCGAAAATTCTTCTGATATTTTATCGTGAATTTTAGTTCTTTTAAAATCTATATATTAACCACATACACACGTATGTACACACACACACACACACACACACATATATATATATATATATATATAGTATGTCTGCACGGGCCTACTTTTTCATGTCCGGCCCAGTGCGGTCCGTTATGTTCATTTTATTTTTAAGTTCGCTCCTGCCTGAGCCGTAATAACTTTATAAAACATGTATCCGGCCCGTTTTAGTATAATATTGGACAACATATACTAAATTGATTCGCGATACTTGTAGATCGTTAGTAAAAAGTATTAGAAACCACATTTTACTTAAAATTTACTGTAAGTGCTGCTACTTACGAAAATTGTTACATTTTCTAATGCAAGACTATGAGAGCTTTAACATTATCTTCTTTTAAGGAGTTTGTGACCTTAAGATGCTTCTAAATTTTTAATTTAGCATTAATCTTTTTTAACAAATTTTACCATTATTATTATTATTATTTTTATTGTTTATTATATAAGTTGGAAGCTTGAGTTAACTATGAGTTAACTACAGGGTGTCCCGTAAGTCTGGACCCATAGGGAAAAATAATAAAATTACAAAATAGTCCAAAAATTTATTTATAATATATTTTTTTATTATTTTATTATTATTTTTATTATTTTTTATTATGATCTTACTCCGCTGGAGTTTTATTTGTGGGGCCACTTGAAAGCCAAAGTGTACGAGGTCAAACTTCAGAACATTTCCACCTTAAAGCACGCATTGTGGAGGCGTGTCAAGAAATTTCTGCGACTGTGATTCAGAAAGTGCTGTCGCAGTGGAGATTGCGTCTTTAACTATGTGTGCGACACAACGGCGGACACTTTGAACAGATTATGTAATAAATTTTTGGACTATTTTGTAATTTTATTATTTTTCCCTATGGGTCCAGACTTACGGGACACCCTGTATACTAGCTAAACAGGGCCCTACGTATTATGTTGACAGTTGATCTCAACAATTTGAAATTATAGTTGTTATCAAACTGTAAACAATTTATCTTTCCCAGACTGGATCCCCGCTCGAGTGGTGTTGATCATTTTGTCTTTCTTCGGATTCATCAATCTGTATTTGATTAGGTTCAATTTCTCCGTGATTTCTGTTGCAATGATAACTCCTTATGAACAACAGCAATCTAGAGTTAATGAAACATGCGGTACGTAACTATTATGCATGTTAGATTTCATCATTCAAACTTACAACTGTTTTACTGTAGTTTCACATCATTCACAGAATGGTGTATGTGTGGCGGGGGGAGTAAATGTAACGCTTTAATTTTATAAATTAAATCTATACAGAGAGGCATTTGGGCATCTTGTGAGTTATAACCCTTCATTTACTCCATTTTTCATATAATACAACAACAGAAACCTAACCTAACCTAATAATATTATAGTATATTATATAATATTCATTGAATAAAAGTCCATGTTTTATTCAAAGATTTTGTTTTAGTGAGTTAAATCCGCTTGTGAAAGGTTTGCTAAAATGATGGGTTATAACCCACAAGACCCAAATTGGTTCATATTTGGTTCAAGTAAGGGTCCACCCTATATTTTTTAATTAATTTCTAAACCATTTTGAATCCTGAAAATAGAACGTTTAGAAATATATTCACACATTTAAAATACATATAGTCTCTTCTCAAAAAAAGAAAATGTATGCATTTTATTTCATGACCTTTGAAGAATTGTTCTGCCTTGTCTAACTGAATTTTCTTTTTTTCAATACTTCTCAAAGAAGAAATTACTCATCTTTTCTGTGTAAAAACGTAGCGTATGTTTTTTTTGTATTTTCTACATCTTTATTTTTTACTAAAGTGAAAAAGTGCTATATAATAATTTTACAGTACATTAAATGCTTTCTTCTTTTGCAGATTCGACGTTGAACTGTAATAACACTGATTCTACTGATCACGTAAGTAAATACAAATTTATGTGGGAACGCTTCGCGTAATGTATCTTATTTCATTTTATATAGTTAACAGGCTGTATAAAATGTCAAACGGTTATTATATACTTAAAGCACAGGAAATAAATTAACCAGTTTCAAAAGAGTCCTTTTCATGTAAATTTTCGGTTTTTTTTTATATGCGCTTTAAGAAAAGTAAAGTCAAGCGCAAAAACGGTAAGAGAAAACCATAAGTTTTTTCTTTTAAGCATTTTTCGTTATATTTACTTCTTGGTTGTTGTGAAAATGATGCGAGTCAATTTGAAACAAGTTGACATTTTAATTTCTTTAATATAGTCTTTAATTTTTTTTTACGTAAGAACAAAACAACTCTTGACTGGGATGAGCGAACTCGAGCCCTCGTTTTGGGTATGTTTCACTACGGATACTGCTTCACACAGGTAAGACTCTTTTATGCAAAAAATAGAAATAAATAAATAAATAATAAAACTAACTCTGAATTCCTTAAGGAAGAACCTGAACTTATGATTCAATGTATGTTAAGTTGTAATTATATATTTTTTTGTGGAGAAATGACCAGAACTCGGTGCAATCTTAAGAACTTTGTTTTTAAAAACGTGCCCTACTTCTTTGATAGAAGGGCACTGTAAAAAGTACTTATTACATTATAAATCTTAATTTGATTCCGAGTTGAACAAAGGAGATGGTATCAGCATATATATATATATATATATATATATAATATATATATATATATATAATGTGTGTGTAACAATGTCGGCCATAATTTTTGCCGTTCTAAAAGATTTTAGGTGGACGTTTAGCGGAACGCTACGGAACTAAATACGTCTTCGGAACGGCAACTGTCCTTCCAGCGTTGCTCAGTTTTTTCATTCCACTAGCTGCAAAATTCAGTCACTGGGGAGTCGTCGTCATCCGATTTCTTCAAGGGTTGATACAGGTACTGTTATCAACTCGCAAGTTTTAACGTTTTTATTTATCTTAAAAATAGGAGAAGAATTTCATAGAAAATATAGAACACCATTCACTACTTTCAGACACAAAAATTAAACTGCGAGGACAAAGTGAAGAGGGTATGCTCAATACCCTCTTCTAAAGTAAGGTAATCCGGTAAGGTAATACCCTTCTTCTAAAGTAAAGTAATCCGGTCTTTAAAGAGGGACTAAAAAAAATGCAATTTAAGACTAAAATAATAAGTCAATCGGATACTCGGAAACTTAAATATGGAAATATTTCGATTTTAATTCCGAAACTTAGTTTTTTTCCTTTAAATATGCATAGTCACATACATACATACATACATACATACTGTACATACAGTACATACACTGTATACAACCCACGAGGGAAATCAAAAACGATTCAGAACGCTTTTACAACATGAAAGTGAGAGACATCGGATTGCTTATAAAAATTGCGAGAGGAGAATTTGGGAAAGAGGATTTAAACACTCTTCCACAATAAATAATTGACTGGAGGGCCGTATTTAAGGGGTGAATTAAAGAGTTGAAACCCCGACATATTAATACCACTTCACAACGATAATAACAGTAGGATTACAACGATAACGATAATTTTTCTTTCTGAAAGGCTCGGATATTTTTTTTTTATATATACCTTACCTTACCTTACAACCTTACAAAGGTTTCGCGCGATGATTTCTCATTTCGCGAAGGTCAAACTTGTCGCCCCTCCTCTCGAGTTGACCTGGTGAAGTAGTGAGTTGAATTCTTGCCCTCTCCACCTCACATAGCCAGGTACGCCCGGCTCATCGGGGATTGTTCTGAGCCAGGCGTCTAGTCTTCTTTTGAAGATTTCCACTGCAACTCCCTTCGTGTTTCTTAGGTCTTTGGGCAACTGATTAAACAGTTTTGGTCCTCTCACTACAAAACTATTTTCTTTCAGGGTTAAGGATGTTCCCTGTCTCGCCTTCAATTTGGGAATACGACACCTTCTACCTTTTCTACTTTCCACCGTTGTTTGGGGAGTTATAGGGTTCAGAGTAAGATTAGGGACTAGTTTCTCCATTATTTTCCAAGTGTAAATAATGGTGTATCTCTCTTCTCCTTTCCAGTGAATATAGGTCTGGTTCTCGTAACGTTTCCCAGTAATTTAGTTCTTTGCACCCATTGATCTTGGCTATGAAGCTTCTCTGGATCCCTTCCAGCTGTCTAATGTCATCTTTTTTATATGGGGATGTTAGGACCGAGCAGTATTCCAATTTGGGTATTATCAGGGTTTTCAGTAGAGGAATCCTTACATTCCTATCCCTTCGTTTAAAGGTTTTCAATATCTGACCCGTTATTCTCTTTGCTCTGTTTATTGCGATCTTATTTTGTGTTTCAAATTTCGCATCATCTGTCATTACAACCCCTAAATCTTTTGCTCTGGAATTTCTCTGAATTTCCTGTCCATTTGGGGTATAATATTCCATGGATTTTAGGTCTTCTCTTTTTCCGTACCGTAATGGCTGAAATTTCTCGGTGTTAAACTTCATATTGTTGTCTTCCGTCCACTTGTAGATTCTGTTTATGTCGGTTTGTAGAGATCCTATGTCTTCTGGGTTTCTTATTTTTCTACTGATCTTTGTGTCATCCGCAAAGGATGTTACTGTGCTGTCTCTGGTAACTTCCTCATCTATGTCAGTTAGCATGATTATGAAGAGTAGTGGAGCTAATACTGTTCCGTGTGGTACTGAGCTGAGGACCTCTGATTCTGATGAAGATACTCCTTGTACTGTAACGACTTGCCGCCGCTTACCTAAGGAAATTATATATCCATTTCCCTACTTTTCCCGTTATTCCCATATATTTCAGTTTATGTATTATAATTCCGTGGTCACACTTGTCGAACGCTTTAGCAAAGTCTGTGTATAGTACATCATAGTTTTCATTACTTTCAAGTGAATCAATAATGTTGTTGTAGTGTTCCATTAGTTGTGATAGGCATGATCTGCCTGACCGAAACCCGTGTTGGTTATCAGTGAACTTCTTCTGAGTTTCCAAAAGTCATAGATTTTCTGTCTAACTATTCTTTCAAATATTTTAGTGAGATGGGATGTAAGCGATACTGGCCTATAGTTTTTGGCCTCTGATCGATCTCCTCCTTTATATATTGGGACTATGTTCGCGCTCTTCAGGATATATATATATATATATATATATATGAAATAAAACCACGAAGGAAAGGAAACACAGAATGGTGCTCAAGCGCTTTCGTCTAATGACATCCTCAGGAACACTGAAGTACATAAAGGGTTACAGCCTATATATAGGTTACAGAAAAAAACAACAACTATATATATATATATATATATATATATATATATATATAAAATAAACGGAGAGATAAAAACAAAAATTAAAAAATTATTAAACATTAAAGGATTGTGGGACGAACATACAAATTTTTAAGGAAAAACTACCGATTTTTAGCACAAGATCAAATTAATTGTTTCCAACCAATGTTATAGAAAAAAAAAAAAATACAAATTTATACTGGAAATCTGCCCGGGTTTTAGCACTTTGACCTTGTTTAGGGTCGATGTATATAAAAATAAATTTAAAAAAATACAAGTTATTTGAGTAGCATACAAGTTTACCAAAGATTTAGCGTTCTATCCTTCTTATCTAAATCTGTTCTGAAGGAATTCAAAACAACAGGATCGAGTTGAAAAAGACCTTTGCTTATGTTGAAGTTATTTGTGAGTTGGATAATGGCAGACTCAAGAATATTTCTATTAACAATGTTGCTAGAGTGAAATAAAACTGAAGCATTATTCCAATCAATACAGTGTGATAACTCTGACAAATGGATAAAAAGGGCACTGGACGACTGTCCTGTTCTAACGGAATATTGATGCTGTTTTATACGTGTGTGCAAATCCTTTCCCGTCTGACCTATGTAAAAGGAATCACATTGTTTACAACCAATTTTATAGATAATGTCTTAATTATTGGTAGGGCTATTTTTTACTATGATATTTTTCACAATATTGTTATATGAAAATGCTACATTAATATCCAAAAGTTTAAGTACATTAACAATGCCTAAAAAGCCCAGGAAGAATGGAAGTACTAAAATATTTTTTGACAAAGTACGAGTGTTATTATTCACACGATAGAAAGTTCGTTTTGCCTTGTTGAGACAAGATTCCATAAACGCAGATGGATAACACAGATCACTTCCAATACCGTTGATTTTTTCCAATTCGGCATTGATGTATTCCGGACTGGCGATCCTAAGGGCACGGAGAAACATTGAAGAAAAAATGGCCTTCTTAGTGGGGGTGTCATGTCCCGAGTAAAAATGTACGAAGGACAAATTGTTTGTTTTTTTCCGATAGATACTAAATTTAAAACCTGGGCTTTCCCTAAGTACACGCACATCCAAAAATGGGATTGAGTTGTCTTGTTCCACTTCTAAAGTAAACTTAATGGAGGGGACTTGATCATTTAACTGAAGGAGGAAGTTATCCAGGTCACGATTCATGGGCCAGATACACAAAATATCGTCGACGTACCGCAACCAAGGGATGCCAACCCCCAGGATTCTGGGAATGTAAGTAATCTCGAAAAACTCCATATAAATATTGGAGAGGAGGGGCGACAAGGGGTTGCCCATGGCCATCCCAAAAACTTGTTGATAATACTCGTTATTGAAAGTGAATTTACAGTCTTTGATGCAAAGCTTAATAAGTTCCAAAACAATGTGTGAAAGTAGTGGCAGGTCATACTTATGTAATTCTTGGGAGAGAAAGTCAAGCATATCGTCAATCGGCACTTTTGTAAACAATGAACAAACGTCAAAACTGATCAATCTATAGTTGGTTTCAGTACGTGCATCATTCAATTTTTCAGTAAGATCCATGAAATTTTTTACATGTGAATCAGAGATAGTTCCGAGAATGGGGGACAGGACTTTGACAAGCCATTTGGAGTGTTTATAAGTAATAGAGCCCACCGAGCTAATTATAGGGCGCATAGGGTTGCCAGGTTTGTGGGTTTTAATAAGACCGTAAAGATAGGGCAGAGAAGGTGAAGTGGACATGAAAAGCGGAATTAAGTCCTTGTAATCTTTGAGAATGCGTTTCAAGCCACTATTAAATGATTTGATGACGTTATCCTGCGGGTTCTTCCTAAGTTTGCTGTATGTGGCGGGGTCCTGGAGAAGCTCGTTCATCTTTCTGATGTAGTCCACTTTGTCCATAACAACTATAGTGTTAGCCTTGTCTGCTTTAGTAATATGGAGCTCCCCATCTTTTTTTAATTGTGAGAGGCTATTGCGGAAACGTTTAGGAAAGTTATCTTCGTAACTACTATTTGCCGCACTATAAACAAGGCCTTTAACTATGTTAAACAAATACTGAGGGAGATTACACTGGTTTTCAAAACAAGCGAGACTGTAACAAATTTGTAAAGCCGAAGGTTTTTTAACAATAAAAAAGGACATACCATATCCAAGGGCACTTTTTGCATCGTCACTAATGTTTTTCGAAGAAAGGTTCAAAACACACTTTGAGCTTGCTTTTTTACTCCACTGACTATTTCGAATGAGACTTTTAATTTTTCGATCCAAAATGTTACGAAGTGAAGAAGTTCTCCGATGCAACTCGTTGTAAATTTCAAACAAAGGTTGGATCCACGGTTGGGGAATAACGGTCACAAAATTACGTTTGGCAATGCTTAAATTTTTGAAGGCGGACCACTCATTTTGTCTGGTAACTTCAATATGTTTCTTTAAAATTAATCTGCTGAAGTTGTTGAATGGATGGTCGTCACTTTGTCTGAGGCGAATCGGAAGGAGGGATTTGGGAAGAACTTGCTCCTCTAGACAATTAGTAAGAAACTTTCGTCGGATACAAATTGCATGCCCCTTCGTTAATGTAGAAGAAAACACGGACACAAACGGAGACAAGAGAGGGAACAGCAAGCCGAAGGAATGCGTGGTGTTCATTATATGAAAATTATTTCACGAAAGTAACACGTGAAAAATATTTATGATGAATAAAACCACGAAGGAAAGGAAACACAGAATGGTGCTCAAGCGCTTTCGTTTATGGAATCTTGTCTCAACAAGGCAAAACGAACTTTCTATCGTGTGAATAATAACACTCGTACTTTGTCAAAAAATATTTTAGTACTTCCATTCTTCCTGGGCTTTTTAGGCATTGCTAATGTACTTAAACTTTTGGATATTAATGTAGCATTTTCATATAACAATATTGTGAAAAATATCATAGTAAAAAATAGCCCTACCAATAATTAAGGCATTATCTATAAAATTGGTTGTAAACAATGTGATTCCTTTTACATAGGTCAGACGGGAAAGGATTTGCACACACGTATAAAACAGCATCAATATTCCGTTAGAACAGGACAGTCGTCCAGTGCCCTTTTTATCCATTTGTCAGAGTTATCCCACTGTATTGATTGGAATAATGCTTCAGTTTTATTTCACTCTAGCAACATTGTTAATAGAAATATTCTTGAGTCTGCCATTATCCAACTCACAAATAACTTCAACATAAGCAAAGGTCTTTTTCAACTCGATCCTGTTGTTTTGAATTCCTTCAGAACAGATTTAGATAAGAAGGGTAGAACGCTAAATCTTTGGTAAACTTGTATGCTACTCAAATAACTTGTATTTTTTAAAATTTATTTTTATATACATCGAACCTAAACAAGCAGGGCAAAGTGCTAAAACCCGGGCAGATTTCCAGTATAAATTTGTATTTTTTTTTTTTTCTATAACATTGGTTGGAAACAATTAATTTGATCTTGTGCTAATCTTGTGCTAAAAATCGGTAGTTTTCCTTACAAATTTGTATGTTCCTCCCACAATCCTTTAATGTTTAATAATTTTTTAATTTTGTTTTTATCTCCGTTTATTGTATATATATATATATATGTATAGTTTTTTTTTTTTTTGTAACCTATATATAGGTTGTAACCCTTTATGTACTTCAGTGTTCCTGAGGATGTCATTAGACGAAAGCGCTTGAGCACCATTCTGTGTTTCCTTTCCTTCGTGGTTTTATTCATCATAAATATTTTTCACGTGTTACTTTCGTGAAATAATTTCATATATATATATATATATATATATATGTGTATATATATATATATTATATATATATAATCATTACCATAACAAGTGAAAAACAAACTAAAAACAAAATCGAATGCGAAACTTAAAACCCATGACACAGTAAATAAAAAAGCGTGCCCACGCCGAAAATTTATAAAACAAACTTGAAAGATGGAATGAAATCATCACTTCCGAGTTGCCAGATGTACAACGTTATTAAAATTTATGCGCGCTCCACCGCCCAGCGAAAAAGGCGAATTTAATTGCAGTTTTTATATTCCATGCTTGCGAACGTAGGTTTTTATTTCGAAAATTAACATATATTTAATAAAATAACGGTATCCTACCTTCAATAAAAATTTTATAATACAAACACATAATAATACTAATTATACAATTATCCAGCTCAAAATCCGACACCGAATTTAAATTATTATATTTATTATTAAAAAAACATTCTAAATCTGGCCCATACACAAGGTTAAGTTTCCTTGTTAACTAGATAGGTTAAGGACTCCACTGTATATTGTCAATGGAGCAATTATATTTCTAGAAATAGATACACTAATCTTAATATCCATTAAATACATATTGATAGACCTAACTTCGCGTTCATAAGTCTATCCCCTCATAAGGCCTTATAATAAAATCTTAGTCCTTTTATTATCAAGTAATATTCCACGAATCCTTATGTGATTGGAGGAGATTGTAGAAAACAACCGACCAGGGAAGTACTCCGAGGGGGACGTTAGGCAGGAGAAAAGGACTGCTGGAACTCCCATTTCACCTGTCACTGTTCTCCTTAGCTCATCTTCTTCCGTGTCTCATCTACCCTATGAGCAGTCCAGCATGCTCTCAAACATACGCTTCTCTCACTATTCCTCAACACATATTCATGCATCTTGCATACAACAAAATCTTTTCAAATTTAAAAAAAAATGACATCGACTTCAAGAGCCTCGGAGTTCCCTGGGGAGGGAAATACAAATTACCCTACTTCTGGCTCTCCCGTTACCGATACCGGGGACACAGACCACAGCAGCGGAGCTAGTTCTGCCACTGCCCACTCGAGATGTTCTGGGCCTCTGCCTGATTAATTTTTCATAATTTTCTGCAACATTCGTGGCCTTCTTTCAAATTTTCAATCTGTTGAACACCACCTCTACTCCTGTAAACCTCACCTTCTCTTCCTCACTGAAACTCGGGTGTCTGAGACGACTGACAGCAACCTCTTTTCTGCACCCTCCTACTTTATACTCCGTTTCATACCAAAAGTTGATGTTGACACAATGACCTAACTTGCTCTTGTATTCTCGAACTTGAATCCTCCGAATTCTACACCCTCTGACTACGGTTTACATGCCAATCTCAAACTAAATACATTTCTTCTTTCTCATAATTCTACTGACTATCAAAAACTCTGACTACCTCGCTTCTAAAGTGGAATACATTCTATCCCACTCTCCTTTTGCTGAAATATCCATTTCGGAAGATTTTTGTGTTCACCACAACCTTGGCTTTCCTCCCATTTGACCGACATCACTGGTGAACTAGCTTACAGCTAAGCATGGAATTAATACTTAAAAAATAAACTTTGGAGAGACAACCCTAATATATATATAGTGTCTCTAGGATTTGTAGTCCTCAGTTTTTGGACAATGAGATTAAATTTATCAAGGCTGCTTTCTCTGAATTGGGTTATCCCCTTGCCTTTGTAAACAGGTCTTTTAAACTTACTAAAAAGAATTTTTGCAGCAATGTCCCAAAAATATTTCGAGAGCAAAAAGTGCTTTAGTTTTACCTTAATGGAATTTGACAAGAGAATATTTAAGTAATTCCACTAATCTGGTTACTCTAAAGTAAGAAAATTGCATTACTAGAAGTTTCCTTCGTAACGACAAGACCAGATTTACCTCTGATAATGCTGGAGTTTATAAAATTCTATGTGGAAACTGTCACAAGGTTGCTGACAAAAATTATAAATATAAATACAGTCTTAGAACCGGAGACCCAAATTTGCCCTTACAGCAGCATAAGACTATCTCAGATCATAAAATTGCAATTCAGTTACACATAAAAGATAAAAATAAGAGGAAATGTACTGAATCCTTTTGAAATGAAAATAATGATAATTTCAACAATGATAGAGATAATTTTTACATTGATCCATTTTAAATAAAATTTTCAGCTCGAGACTTTTTTTTTAAATCGTTCCTGCACCGTTTTCATCTGCCAGATACAAAAAGGTTCCTGCGTCGTTCTCTCCCTGTAACTTTTAGTTCACTCTCATCTTCTTACCTGAACAAGAAGAATAGATCTCGTCGAAAAGCTTCGTAATTTTTTGCTTTTGTTTTATTTTTAACTGGAAATTTTAACTTACACATTCCAGTACAATCATTGTACGGTTGGAATTTAATATATATACGAGGTAGAGTCAAAAAATTCGTGAACTTTTTGCTTGTCAGCCATACCTGTCATCATGGCTGGTTTTACTGCACATCGCCTTCGAAGTAGTTCCCTTCTGCTGTCATACATTTCTGCCAGAGGTCGTACCACTGCTGGAAGCACTCCTGCAGGCCTTTTCCTGCGATCATCTGGGTAAAAGGGTATGAGGGATGGGTTTGCAATGTTTCACTTTTACATAATGTCTAACATTGTAATGTTGCAAAGTTATTTTTTATTATGATCTTGCAATTGTATTAAATAGACTTCCCGCTACTACAACTCAAGTTTGCGCGCGCGTGTCTGTGTGTGCATAAGTGTATATATGAAAAAACAAGGCTAAATTAGTTATTAAAGCCTCCAACAAACATTTTTCAAGGAATTTATAAATATTCCTTTCGAACGAAAAACTACTGAACACGTCATGCAGAGAGTTAATTAACACCCATAATCATTATTAACTGTTAGACCGGAGTTTGTGAGGTTTATAGGAATATTAATATTTATTGAAAATACTGTTGTTCTACAAGACTATGAAACAGAAATAACTCGAGTAATCGAATAACTCCTTTTAAAATAATTTCTCTTACAGGGAATGTCGTGGCCTTCAATGCATGCTCTTTTAGCTCACTGGATACCACCTCATGAAAGGTCTAGATTTGCTGGTGTAGTTATGCTTGGTAAGGGGTAAGGGAGAGCGTTTTTACTCATGCTTTGTTGAGGTAGTAAAAGTTAATTTTAAAAATATGTTTTGTCTTACGTTTGGTTTGTAACAACTTTGAGTTAGTATGGTCCAAAATAGGTTAAAAAAAATTATACAATCGTTGATATCAGACTATAAAAAGGTTGCCTTCACTATGGGAGTAAAGGTGTTTCGCGAACCCCCGAAAATATTCTTTACGATAGATCAGGGTTTGCAAAAGTGCGATTCACCATAAGCTATTGGAGCCCGATTAAAACTGCAGAAATAGAAACGTGTCAAAACTGCCAATCTAAGATTTCCGAACCATCATGATGGAGAAACGGGCGGATCTGTCTCCAGAGCCTGTTTGGTGGTCTAGTTTCGCCCACTGATTTTTTCCTCACGATTCTCGTCTGCGATTCCTGTGCAACTATTTTCAGAACCAGAGTAATAACATTATGATTATTTAATTTTCCAGGGGCTACAATTTTCCCAGGATAATCCTGCTGGAGTCGAATCTAGGACAACAAATATAGTATTAACTAAAAGAGTACATACATTTTTAATTTTCCCTGCAACTCCGATAAGTACTGAGATAGTGTTCATTTTTAGACAATTTTAGAATGATAAAAATTAAGAGCGAGTCTGGCAACAGTAAAGGACCAGAATGAACTACCTAAAATGACCAGAAGAAACAAATATCTGACTCCATAAGCTTAGAACTAAAAATATACATTAAAGGTCCTTCGCACAATAACGTTAATAAAGATATTAACTTCTGCACAAATAAGTACAACGTTTCCCTAATTTTTTGGAATTAAATTTGGCAATAAACTCAATACGTTCATCATATACAGATCAGAGAACTTTAGAAAATATATACGGGTGCTTGTAATCTTATATAAAGTTTCTTATATGAAGCGCTCGGGACCACAACCTGCCAAGCGCCAGTGGGGGTCAGAATTGAGTTATTTATATCATTATATTCCCCCCACCCTTCCTCTATCCCGTGGGTGAGGCAGAGAGCAGATTGTAGACCTGTACGTACGGTCGAAATCAATCCAATATCGTTATTGGTTCAAAAGTTATGGCATTTTGCAAGTTGGCAAACTTTAACTACATTCTTTCCATTTTTTAATTTTGGCGCTTGGCAGCTTGTGGTCCGGAGCGCCACATATCTAAACCTATGTTCATCTGAAATATCACCAAGTTAACTTTAAAGCTAAATTCTTTAATGTTTAGTAACAATTCAAATTTTAAAATTAATTGACAATGAATAAATCGACAAAACATTAAGTTCTCACCTCCCAAAACACCTAGTTTATTATTCTTTCCTTCATTCTAAGACTATAATCATACAATCAGACGTTGATTTGCCCCATTTCTTCCAAATGATCATATTCTCACGACACTCGCTCTTAAAGTTTCAACATAAGGAATACTTCTGTAAGTAATATTATATCTAAGGAAACAATTAATGTATTTACTGTAATATGATAGATACAGGAAAAATAATATAAATACAGGGTGTTCGGAAAGTCACTGTGCACTTATATAATCGGAAAGTGCACAGTGACTTTCCGAACACCCTGTATATTTTGCTAAAACAATAAACATAGTTATATGTAAGACTTTCTTTAATTAAGCAGTAATATGGGCTAATCGGAGTACTCACTCATTCGCATGAATCTATCTGTTTTATAAATAGATAAATAGATAGATTCATGCGAATTTTTGGGAGAAATATTTTCTTTAATTAATTAATTGTTGGTGATTTTTTGGTTTTCTGGTCTTTCAGGAGCTACTTTCGGAATGATCCTTATCCTTCCTTTCAGTGGATTTTTATGCGATGTTTTTTCATGGGAGATTGCATTTTACATCACAGGAGTGTTCCCCCTAGTTTGGGGAGTATTTTGGTTCACACTGATGTATGAAAAGCCTAGAATACACCCAAGGTCGGTTTTATAGTCTTTATGATCCTTCATGGCTAAAAGAGGAGACCTATACGCATTTCGTGAACAAATATTTTTTTGACAGTTTAATAAATTAATTTATTTCTCAAAATATACTAAAATTAATATAAAATAAAGAATCACCATTGCTTCAATATTTAAACATTTTTCATCATTGGAGTGAAAATATTACACATTAAACGAAGTGGTGCCGAGAAGTGGTGTCGATAAAGAATTTACATGAAGTTTATAGTCTATAACTCTTCTTATACTTCGCCTTGTAAACATAGTTTAAATATAGTTAGGTTAGGTTAAATTTAGTTAAATTAGGTTGGAATAGAGTATAGATCATTTTGTGTTTCGTCGTCTTTGGTAGTGTAGGTTCAAACACTCGAAAAATTTTGCATTCGAGAAAAATTTCACGATGTCTCGAAATTTTGTTGTCAGTCAGAAGTTTTCCCTTTCAAAAGGCACCAGCGTCATTGGCGTACGGTAGGACTGCTTGATGTCGCCATAGTAATTTAATGTATGTGAATGCGGTAATACGTGAGATGAAAGCAAGAATGATAGAATTTAGAAGAGAATGAGCCCTCGATTTTGCCTTTGATATATACTGGTGATATACTGTAGGGCTTCTGGATAAATTAGAGAATGAATTACATAAGATCAGAAACAAGTTTTGTTGATGTCTCTAAAAGAATATTATTGACAGTGAATGTAAGCAAAGTAAGATTCACGTCATTCAAAGAGAAGGAGGGTCAGCTTGAAAGATTATGAGTGGAGAAAATTTTGAAATTGTGAAAGAAATAAAATATTCGAACGTTTAATTGCCAATAAAGGTAGCAATATACAGGGTGTCTCAAAAGTCACTATCTATTTTGAAAAATAATGGGAATTACGAAAAACTGGTTTAAGACATGAAAAATATATTTATTTCAAAGTAAGTGCCACAAAGAATTAGTGCTATTTATTTATCTGTCTCCACATGGCGACCATCAGTGTCTCTACAGAGCTCAAAGCGATAAGTTGTTTCCCGGAACACACTTTCCAGCATTTGAGGTGTTATTTTCTGAACTGCATCGGTAATACGATTTCGAAGTTCGGCTACATCACTAATTCTTCTACCAGTGTACACCTTAGACTTAATGAAACCCCAGGCGAAAAAATCTAATGGTGTTAAATCGGTGAACGTGCTGCCCATGGTTGTGTTCCTCCACGACCAATCCAGCGACCGGGCAAGCGTCTGTCAAGATAATCACGTACAATTATTGCATAATGGCACGGTGCTCCATCCTGCTGAAAACTACTGTGTCAAGAATGCCATCTGTAAGAAGTTGAGGTTCGAGGAATTGTTCAAGCATGTCAAGATAATAAACCAATTAACTTTTTTTAAATACACAAATTTGCACCAGAAGTACATATCTTTATGCCAGCATAGCATTTTTTTAAAAAATCTAATGTCACCGAAATAGATAGTGACTTTTGAGACACCCTGTATTTTAGTTTGAAAGTTGAGTAAAGCAGGGCGAACAAACCATGGAAGCGATAAAGCCTTAGTAAAATTGGACTGTTTGAGCGTAGAGAGAACAAGAGGTTTATATGAAGGCATGTTGGCGCCGACGCTGATGTATGATGTGAAATGCTTGTTTCATATGATAGCTTACTGTCAAAAATGATGATAGTCGAGAGGAATAATCTAAGAGGTATGATTAATGTAAAACGGACTGACAGTGTGAGAAATGAGTGTTCGATTAAGGTGTAGAATGAAAAAGTAATTGGAGATGAGCCCGGAGGATAGTATGCTAAGTTAGTGTGGTCATGTGGAGAAAATGAACAATGATAGAATTTTTAAAAAGTTGTAAAACAGTGAATGTGTAGCTATAAAAAGTAGAAGACCGTGTAAAAGATGGAAAATGTAATGAATGTAGTTAATAAATGGGTAAATAAAGTAGGAGTTCATATAAATGTGGCACAATAGTTAACGAGAAACAAAAAAAGAATGGAAACGTTTTGTGAGGTGTGTAAATGGTGGACGTACCTCTAGTGGTACCACTAGAGGTATACCCACGTCCTTGTTATGAAAGTCAACACTGAATCCTTGATGTTGGGGTGATACCTTAGTCCGGGTGGTAATACATATGTGCATAATTGATTTGAGTTTTCGGTCCCAAGTTCAAGCTCTGTTTTAAAAAAATATGGAAAATATGAAACTGATGTTTCGTGATACTTCTAAATAGAATTTCGAGCGCTGAGAAAGTTTACATTGAATTGTCAGTCACTGGAGGAGGAACTAGAGAGATGAAAAAAAGGCATATCCCTTGGAAATCAATAGCGACGAGTCTTCCTTCCATCGCAATAGTGGTTTGCGATGTAGGAAACGCCTATGGTCTGACGATTTACTCTTCCCAGATGCCGAATTACCTAGCTAATATTTTACATTTCTCTGTGACCAAGGTTAGTATTGTATCTTTCAGTTTATTGTAAAGATTACATAGTATTACAGGTATATAAATCCAAACTGGCATGGAATGACAGGGTGAAAAGGGTAAATACTCTTCATTGATACTATCCCTATCGAGATTATTTTATTTCAAGCCATGGAGCCAGGTTTGTCCGTTTACAAATTAACCGTATAAGAATTAAGGTGTGCAAAGTCATAAAGGTATTTAAACATATGAAATAAAATTATTTATTAAATAAAATATTTAGGATTATATAAGTGGTGGTTTAAATAGACAATGTGATAAATTTTTCTCAATAATAGTTAAATCTTCAGAGATTTGCTGAATAATTACACTGGCCAACAAAATGAAACTTTTTTTTCTCATCACAAACATGATCAAACATTTCTTAATGCATTTTTCGCGCTCATTCCGAATCTGGTTTTATTTTTTTTATAGCACGTACAGTTATATAGATACACTGGTTTTGATATTTTTAAGTTTTTGATATTGCTATAAGAAAATTTATGGATGTATATATCACACTTAGGAATGCTAAACAACAAATACATCATATACCTTATTCAATGTACTTATAAATAAAGAATATATACATTATTTTATTAAAAGCGCTGTGAGTGTGATTTCCTTTTGTAAATTTGGCCTGGATTGTCACGATACAGCATCCAACAATGGTCCGCCATCATGCTTTCATTCCAATATCCTTGGTAGCGCTTCTCCATCATCTGAATATCTTGATGGAAGCGCTCTCCTTGCTCGTCACTCACTGCACCAAGGTTTTCAGGAAAGAAATCTAAGTGGGAATGCAGGAAGTGAATTTTTAACGACATTCAACACTCCATTTCTTTGAAGGCATCAAGGAGGTTCTTGACTCCATCCTTATACGCAGGTGACTCGTTGCTTCCAAGAAAGTTTTCACATATCCATTTGAACGCCAGCCAAGCCTTCAATTCCAGCGGACTTAGGACTTTTTCAAATTCAGTGTCATTCAAAACCTCCCTTATTTGTGGCCCAACAAAAATTCCTTCCTTCAATTTTGCTGCAGTAACCTTCGGAAACTTCCTTGAAAGGTATTGGAACCCTTCAGAATTGACTTTACCCATTGCTTTAACAAAATTCTTCATTAAACCAAGTTTAATGTGAAGAGGTGGCAGATAGATCTTTTGGGGATCCACTAAAGGGACAGACTGGACATTGCTTATCCCTGGGACATATGTATACCTAAGTGGCCAGTCACTTTTGGTGTAATGTTCTATAGTGGCGCGACTGTCCCACAGGCAAAGGAAACAACAAAATTTTGTGAATCCTGACTGCATACCCATAAGCATTCCTATAACTTTTAGATCTCCACAAACATTCCATTGATGACTGTCGTATTTGATTGCCTTAAGTAGTATATCCATATTGTCATATGTCTCTTTTAGATGGACGGAATGGGCAATGGGGATGGATGGCATTATATTACCATTATGCAAAAGAACTGCTTTCAGGCTTCTCTGCGACGAATCAATAAAGAGGCGCCACTCAGATGCCACATACGTCTGAGATATGGCTGTAAATAGTCCATTGATGTCATGGCAATAACAGAGAGGACCGTCTACTGAAAAGAATGCTGTTAATTCAAAATTCCGCTTTCGGTAGTAACTAATACGAACATTGTTCTCAAGTAAATTGTTCTCCTTTAGTCTTGAGGCGAGAAGCTCTGATTTCTCTTTAGACAGCGATAAGTCTCTAACAAGATCATTCAACTGTCCTTGGGTTAACTTTTTAGGCTCTAAATGTCTACCTTCAAAAGTGTACTCTGGTTCTGTAGATGGTCCGGAAACGCCAGTTGCGCCTTCATCACTTTCCATGTCATCTATGATAGAATCTAGCCCATCACTTGGGAATTGGAATGGGCAATGTTTCATCATGTTTTACTGGTCTACGTGCTGAATCCAAGTTTGGATATACAATCTGGTGTTTGTTCTTGGCAGAAAACCCCATTAAGTTCACACTACAAAAATAACAGTCTTCATGATGATCTCTCGGCTCCCTCCATATCATGGGTATGGCAAATGGCATTGAAGCTTTCTTTTTGTTAAGCCAATCATGTAATCCATTTGAACAGCCAGAACAGATTTGATGTGGCGCCCATGGTTTATCTTGGTCACCTAGATGGCAACCAAAGTATAGCTTGTATATTTTCTTAATGTCGGTTGTAATACTTCGTCGCTGTGTTTTAGTTGTCAACTGGCCGCATACGAAACAGAACTTGTCGGGGTCATTCTTACATTGTTGAGGCATGTTGACTGACCTGAGCAAACTATAAATTCAAAAAAAATGTACACCAACTTGACACAACAAGTTCTTGGACTGGACTGATCTTTTGACACACAAAGCACGGCGTTGTTGCCTGAATCACAATGCTGCTAGACGTAAAAGCTCACACCTGAAATACATAAGATGTATAATTAAGATAATTGAAATAAATAAGATGAATAAACTAAAAAAAACACAATAAAATAAACACAATCAAATGTTGAAATATTAGTATTTTGCCTATTTAAAATGGTTAAATCTGTGTAGTTATATATATGCCTTCATCTTGAAAACTATACGTGCTAGAAAAAATCTGAATTCAGTTTTGGAATCGGCGTGAAAAATGCTATCAAGCCACCACAAATTTTACTCTGATGAAAAATCTTTGTTGACCAGTGTTATATTAACTAATTGATCCCTGGTCAATTATACTATATCTAGTTATTGGTTGATCTCTTTATGTATAATGTTACATGCCATAGCTACAATTGTGAATAAAGAATTACACTTCTGAGTTTATTTGAATTGAATTTAGGAGACAGTAGCTATAAAGTAAGAATAATCATGCATCAGCAGAATAGTGCATTTATGTAGATGGAAGCTGCATTTCCAGATAAAAGCTCCCTTTGTCCCTCCCCCTCCATTTGTAATATTGCACTGTTGCTATATTTTACCCCCCACCATCAAGGTTAAAAGAAGGAAATAGGATGCAAAAACTGCAACTTTGCAATGTCGCGGACACTAGTTGCAACTGCACGCGCAACTTACGCCTACTTATATGTACCAATAACTCTTGCATCCAGCATGAGCGATCATCTCTATGTATATATATTATGTAAATGTTTTAATTGTGACAGACAGGAATTATATCCGGCTTGCCTTTCTTCTTTCGGTATTGTGGTTCTTGCAGCTTTACTTGCCTTGCCGACTACCTTATTTCCAGGAAAATTCTTAAAGTAGCAACAACTCGAAGGATTTTCAGTGCCATTGGTAAGATGCTATTTTACTTAATTTTATCATTATTTGCAACCACAAGGAAATGAGCTTTGGAGAACAGCTACTCTGGTGCTCCTAATCTGTCAGTAACTTACTTGACTGTCCCGTACAGTGTTCCAGATAAAGAGAGAATATTTGGCATTATAATTTCATATTCCTACTATAATTTCATATTTCTTGTAGTATCATTTCCTCGATTCGTACAACGTGCTCATTATATTAGTGCAGTGTAAGTGCTCACTATGTTTGTAAATAAACTAGCAAAATAAATACATGATTTTATTATTTTTTATTGGAAAGGTATTTTTTAAATTAAGTTCAAATACACTCTTTCAATATGCTTCATTAAAATTTATTTTTGTATTGAAACATACTGTATACCCACAAAATATTTGACATAAACTTCTACGATACCCTTTTCACGGAAGTTTGACGTGTCATACGCGTACTATCCTCAGACTATCCTGCCATAGTTCTGTGCCCCACTGGAATTAAAAAATACCTTTTACACTAATATTGTACATAATTTCAATTAATAAAATTCTGGTAACATTTGGCAAGCGTGCCATACAGAGCCAAACAGCCGAAGCCCTAGCGTGTCATACCAAATGCTTGTTTCTTACGCATGAACAAACAAACGCACGCACACATGCCATCGTGACCTTGGGAATAGAAACGGACGAACGAAATTTTATTTACTTTTATTAACACATTTTACAAACAATTTTACAAAAAATTTACAAAAATGGCACAAAGAAGAAACAACAACAACAGGCGTGCCCCTTTCTCTCCCCCTACCAAGAGTCTTCATGAGAGAACAGGATGCGCTGGAAAGAAGTATGCCTTCTCCCTACACATCAAGCGCTGCTTACCCAACCTCCGAAGAGGCCTCCCTCCGTCAACGAATTAAGGAATTCACTGTGACCAAACGGCGGGAATGGCAAACGTTTAGTGGTGAAAATAAACTATTAGTTTTATATATGGAATCGTACCCATCTTTTAACAAATTAAAATAGCGTATAAACGCGCTTAATGAGAAAGTATTCGCGTTAGAAGAGGGGTTTCAGAACCAGGCGAAAGAAAATGGAAAGTTAAACAGCGACCTTAAACAGGAACCGCATAAACACCCATACTACATCGGGTAACCTGGAATAACCACAAGGTTCCCCAGTGTAAACCCTACCAAAATTGTCAGAGATGTCTTAAGAGAAAAACTCCGTAGTGACATTCCGCAAAATATCATTACGAGGGACACCGCTTTGGTAAAAATAAATATGGTACTGACATGAGAGTTATAAAATTGATATTGAATCATGTAGACAAACGCCTTACTCACCTGAACATTTTGGTCATACAAACCTTTTTGTTGTAAACGAATTTGTCCATGTTTACATCAAATTATTTGCGACAACATCTTCTATATTTTGGTGTAAAGTACTTGTGGTGTAGTTTCTTCTGAAAAAAGTTATAGCCTTCAGAAGAGCCGTTCGCGAAGTACTATTCCGAGTCAAAAAAGATTTCCCTTGACATTCTAAAGGAAGTTAGAGTATACCCTGTATTTAAGTTAGGAAACCCAAATATTCCATCCAGTCATTCCCCCATTTCTTTATTGCCAACTTTAATTCAAGTATTTGAAAAAATTGTTTACAATACATTTATAAAGAGTTAAAGTTTCTGTCAATTTTGATTTGGAATTTAATTGAAGTGAAGCTGTAAACTTTCTAATATTTAACGTAGAATTAAAATCTTAAAATTATCGTTATTCTTAAATGAAAACAAAGTTATAGACTGTAAATTGCGTTAATTCAACAGTTTAAGACATTTATGGGCTAGATGCGTAAAAGGGAAAACTGCAATACTTTGCGACGAACGAATAGCAGATTTTAGTTATGTGACAGCAGAAACAACTTGTCATGAACGAACTCCTTTGTAACACGGGATTTTTGACAATGGGACATACTGTATATATATATATATATATATACAGACACTGTATATATATATATATATATATATATATATATATATATATATACACACACACCTGGATCTACCTTTAATTTATTACTGTTTTCAGTTTAAAAAATTTTTTTTTTAAAGTTTTAACTGTATTAATATTTATTTATTGATTTATTCCTTTCAGCAATGTTTGGGCCATCACTGGTGTTGTTATTCATAATTTTATTTGCACTCACAAATCGAACTGCATTCGTTTACTTAATCTGTACCGCCCTGTTTCTCAATGGAAGTATAGCAGCATCACAGCTTATCAACGATGCTGATATTGCTCCTAATTATGCAGGTAAATAAGGCAACTATGTTCAGCAAAAATAACTTTCAAGAGTTTGAAAGTGTCACATTTTAGTTTAAAGAATTAAACTGTCATTTGAGATTCGTCCAAAACACTCGATGCTGACCATTTGTCCATCTTTGCGTCCTACAATCACAAGAGTTCATTGAGACGGGAAACAAACTACAAAAATGAATTGAAATTAAGAAGAATATGAGCACGGAAAGCTTTTCATCCTATTACGAATAATTCGTAGTTAAATGCTTTTTAAATAACATCACTCCATGTTTGAAGACTCTCATTTCACAATTTTTTGAGGAATAATGTAGGATATTTCTGCTTAATTCATAAGTTTATAGAAACTTTTATCGTTGAATTTAATTCCTTTGTTTAAGGATTCAGTTATTTGTCTTACTTGAGCATTTTTACGTCATTCATAATGGAACTTTTTAGTTTGAAAAATGAACAGAATGATTCAATAGATTTATCAGGCTAAAATGGTATGATTATGTACTATACTCCCCTGCAAACGTGAGTTTCCACTATCGGTCGAAATAGCTCTTCATATCTGAACCTGCCTTTAATTTTTTTCTATCTCAAATTTTAGAATATTTTAATTACATTCCATCAGATTCTTCCACTAACATCAATACGATTTGACTCGAGTAGTCAGATGGGCCTTCCAAATGACTGGGTTCCAAACCTTCTTTGGTCATGTGCAATGCAGATCGAATGACTCCCTCGTTTCAAATACGGGTGTATTTCAATTCGAACACTTCGTACTCCCTTCCACACAACTGGAATGGATTTTATGCATATACTTAGTAGTCAGAAACTACAATATATATATAAAACTCCTTCTGGAGGGACAGGTGCATTATTATATATAGGTATGGGTATATACTGTAGATATGTAGTGCCCAAAATTAAGGGCTTTAAAAGCACTGCTACAAGGAGTCCGCCTCCACTGAGCGAAGGGAACGATACAATGAACTCAAAATCTCGGGCGGAAGAAGGGGGAGGTACAGGTGGCAGTATGTTGTGCCTCGAGTCAGCTTCATGGGTTCAGGGGCGCGTCGCCAAAGGAATTTCCGCCAAATGATTAATCGAACGGTGGCCTATGCGAAGGACCGTCGAATACCCTGGCAGAAGTGGTGTCGAAAAAAAAAGGCGCCGTGCATGACTAGCCGAACTTATTGTAGCGTCAGTTAGTCCCAATCAGGGAAATTTCTTGGCCTGGTGCAAAGTGGGGTAGAGGTCCGTGCCTGTTTTCGTCGACGTGGCTGTTGTCTTTCCGTCTGTTGCAATCGCAAGGAAAAAGTCTGTATGATGGTGAAGGGTGCAGAGAGCTTTTCTCGTAACCACGTAACTTCCGTGGTTGAAGCAGCCTCGTTGCCTAATATGAAGGGGGGCTTCAGTGAGGCGGAGGGAGTCATACTGAAAACGTTTTGAGTTTGTCACCCATTGTACCCAGGGGTGCAGTGCTGCCGGAGCTCACCGGAGCGCCGCTCCAGCACCTCTGCAAGAGGAAGTTTGGAGGAATTACCATAACAAGCAACAAAAAAATTGTCTCCATTAATTATCAACAGTTTCTTACTAGTCTTGTGAACAATTTGCAGCACCGTATGTTCACGACAACATCCATGAAAGGTTCTCAAACTTCTGAACCTCAAAGTATGTATAAATCACTGCTAAATGAAATGTATGTCCTTGAAAAAGACTACTGGCCTGATGAAATGCCACCTAATTACGGAGAAGCTGAAATCTCATCTCTCTGTAAGAGGTTTAAGCTTTCTTCTTACTCTGTACTAAATGCCTTTAGAGACTATGTGGAAGATCATGGGCGCCGCATCCCCCAAGATTTACACCCATTACTGAGCTGTTCACAAGTTATTCCTATTAGTACTGCTGAGTGTGAGAGGGGATTCAGTCACATGAACTTGATAAACAACAACACGCTCAAGAATTCTCATAAATCATGTATCAGCGCTTATGTTTGTTAAACTACATGGACCTCCTCTAGTTCAGTGGAATCCTGAGCCATATGCCATATCATGGCTGCGGTACCACAGATCGGCAGATGACACCAGGACAAGAGTTGCTTCAGACCCCCGAAAACATATCACGCCTGACCCTTTGTGGAAATTATTGTGAAACTTCCCACTGGTGGTATTTGGTAAGCACTAAGTAGTTTTAACTTCTTAAATTGATAAAATACATGATTGCTCTTTTTTCTTTATTTGCTTGATAATTATATTTATTTTATGATAATTAGTGAGTGCAAACACGAAATACTTAGTCATCGTGTGGCATATATAGAAACAGGATAGGAAATGGCAGGTTTTTTTTTTGTCAGGGTTTTAGGGTGATTCAAAAAATCAAATTTTTTGTATATATATATACTGTATATATAGCGAGGAATAGGAGGACGAAAAGATGGTACATGTTTATTTACAGACGTTTCAGAAAAGTTCAATTTCCATCATCAGTGCTAAAAAGTTTAAAATCAAATAGAAATAAATAAGTGTAATAAACAAAAAACAAACAATATATTAAAATGAACGTGTGACAATGGTTACAATATATATTAAATTAAAAGATTAAAAAGGAAATAATATAAAATATAAGAGTGAGGACACTAAGTAAAAAATATAAAACGGTTAAAAGGTGAATCAGATTTAAGGGGGGGTCTTACCAGGTTGCTAACATAGTGAAAGACTAATTGTACAGAAGATTAGGGATGGTTAGTTTGTTGAGAAAGTCCATATTAGAAAGATGGAGCCAGGCGGAGTGATGGAGGATTTCTTTTCTATATGAGAGTTTATTTGGCGATGTTTAGGTTGAAAGCGGAATTGTAGTCTTTGAGGGTTAGCTGAATACTGAGTATATAAAGGGACTCAAGTATGCGGAGGTTATTAGTTGGTTGGCAGCCACAAAATACTTTCAGAACTCCGTCTCCTACTCACTCCGCTTTACCCCCAAATTAAATTTCATTTTGTCTTCACCAACAACAATAGTATCAAATCTTACTCTAACCATAAAGAAAAAACACCCCAGCCACTTGCTTCGTCCACTATTTACGCTTTTAATTGTGTTCGCTGCAAAGCGAACTATATTGGCATTACCATCCGCCAATACCAAACAAGAGTGGACGAGCATCGTGGTATTTCCACTAGAACCTCGCAACCCTTGAACAAACCGTCCAAATCAGCAATAAGGGATCATTGCCACCTTCACAACCACCCGTTACTTCTCTCCAATTTCAAAATCATTAATTCTGCCAACCAACTAATAGATCTCCGCATACATGAGTCCCTTTATATACTCAGTATTCAGCCAACCCTTAACGACTACAGTTTCGCTTTCAACCTAAACATCGCCAAATAAACTCTCATATAGAAAAGAAATCCTCCATCGCTCCGGCTGGCTCCATCTTTCTAATATGGATTTTCTCAACAAGCCAACCATCCGTAATCTTCTGTACAATTAGTCTTTCACTACGCTAGCAACCTGGTAAGACCCCCGCCTTAAATCTGATTCACCTTTTAACCATTTTATATTTTTTACTTAGTGTCCTCAATCTTATACTTTATATTATTTCCTTTTTAATCTTTTAATTTTAATTTAATATATATTGTAACCATTGTCACACGTTCGGCGGCCCGCCAAAGACTTGTATCAGGCCCGGCTGGCGGATACTGAAAATTCACTGGCCCTCGGTGTGAGTCATTAATTGAAATATGGCCCTTCATGAAAAAGGGTTGGACACCCCTGATATATATAAAAGGCGTCGCGAGTACGAGGGGTGAACTCGCCATACCATTTTTGAGATAGACGCGTTTAAATTTTGTGACTATTGTGTACGAGGGGCACATAGCGCAAATACACGCACTGAAAATAACTACATTTTGAGTGTACGAGGAGGGTATTTGGCTATACCAAGTTGTCTGTGGATGGGGGGAGGACTGAACTATTCATTTGTGGAACAATCGCAAAATCGCCAATGTGACGAGTTCGACCCTCGTACTCGCCACACCTCAATTATATATATATATATATATATAATATATATATATATATATATATACGAGATGACTAATTCATTCCATATATATTCATCATGAATTTCGAAATTAAATATGGAAAATAATAAGTGATGCACAGTGACTGCACACCCATATTCCCTGAAGGTGTTGAATACCCAAAAGGTCTTGAAATCGATTTTTATTTTTCCCTGTGGGTGTGCATAAGTACAAGTACTGTACTTATAAGCATATTCTATACCATTTACATAGGCTTAAATATAAGTTTTTACAATAAAAATCATATACTCCGTTAAGTTACGTGCTTTACATATCATATCTATAATCTCGCTGTGGTCAGTAATTTTATGTAAAATTAATATTTAACTAAAATTAACCGATGTTAGTGTTGGTAATTGATTCAGAAAAGAGATATAAATATTAAATTAACTTACAATTAGAATTTTGAGATTTAAACACCTAATTCAGTTACGCAATTAAATATTCAATATTTAAATATATAATTGAAATATTTATTTGATTCGAGGTTAAATTAGTTTGAATTTCCTTTGTAACTTGTAAGCCTATGGCTGAAACTATGATTATAAATGTTTGACATATTTCAAATGCATAATTAATTTCCAAGAACATAATTTTATACTTTGTTATTGATTTTAAATTTACTTTCTAGCCGACTTTGGAGCAGTGGACGATTGTGTTTTGGGTGTGTATCCCAGTGATGGTTGTTACAGAGATATTCTACTTGGTGTTCATGAGTGGCGTCCCTCAACCTTGGAATTTCTATGGAGAAGAAAACCATTCAGAGATGGTGGACAAACCAGATGAAGAAGAAGAGGAAGAAGAAGCCCGATTCGACAAACAACATTCAGGAGATTTACAACACGTATATCAGAAAAATCCTTGTGACTTAGTTAAAAAGTTATCCTTGTGACTTACCTACTGGAAGAGTACATCTGTACTTTCAAAAACTGTAGGAAAATCAATTCTTTTGAGTTCGCTCAAGTTCACTAAAACTGTAAAACATTTGGACGAATTATTTTTCCGTTCCTTTTCTACACATTTCGCACCAAATAGTAAGTCTGTACGTTAATGGAAAATAAACTACTAATTTTTGTTAACTACATTTAGCGTTTGTGAAATACAAAGTGTTTCTACATAATTTTTATGGTTAACTTGAATTTTTATTTTCTAGCTTATAAAGTTTCATTATAGAGTATAACGTGAATATAAAATTGAGGGGTCCCGCGTCTTAAGGTACCTAAGCGCCAAAATTAAAATTCGCCAGAAATCGCCTCCAAAGTTTAGCAATATTCTGGCAATAGTATCTCTGTTATTAATTGAGCTAGAACGTCCATTTTTGGCTAAATTAGAGTTCTAAGTATGCTAATGAAGATGTTGATAAGTTTTTGGAATAGATTTTCATATTTTATATATATTTTTTAAAATTTTTTATTTTCTTATTATGCCGAACTTTGGGTGCGATTTCTGGCACAGAATGATTCCATTGATTTTTCATTACTATCACTAGCACGGTGAGACATTGCTGCACACGTTGATAATAGTTAGAAGCCGGGTGAATAGAATAATCCACGCAATATTCAGCAATATGAGCACGAACACAGGACGCCTGCTAACAGCAACGCGAGTCTTAAGGTACTGGCGGGTGTTTGTGTCGTGTCCCTCTCGGCGCGTGGAGCGGGTGGCCAATCAGAAAGCAGAGCGGCGTGGCTGCCATGTTTTCATTGGCTCGTGCTTCTCCTGCTGTTCCCGCCACCCGGAAACCGAGCGTCCCAACCCCACCCCCACCCCCATCACCATCAGTTGAACGGGATATTGGGGCCTTAAGACGCACATCATATCTGGGCGGCAGAGCCCAGCTGGCGATAGAGGTGAAAAAAGTAGTTCGCTTCATAAGGTTTTCAACCATACTTCTAGTGTCGTAAGGTCATTATAACCCAAACCACGCGATAGAGGAAGGGTGAAAATAGTGATATTCATCAAAAACACGTTTTCGCCTGTGGTGACGCTTAGGTACCTTAACGCGCGACCCCAAATGACTGCATAGATTTTTCGGTGTTCCTTATACTTCCTAGATAAGGGACCCCAACTTCCAACCCATCACGTGTATCTTAATTTATCTTACAATTGATAGTCTATACTCTATAGAGTACGCCCTCGTTATTCACAGGGGAGAGGTTCCTGAAAACTACCGCGAATCGTGAAACCGTGAATAGTGAAACGTTGGGTCTATGGCAGTGGTACTCATTGCGCGGCTCGCGAGCCAAATGCGCTATATATATTTGGCTCGCGAGCCGCACAATGAGTACCACTGGTCTATGGGAAGAAGGGAAATCGGTGTACTGAGTTCAGAAATTCTATACTATAATATTACATTATATTAAATATTAATGTACCATTAAATAAAATTAAATGACAAATGTACCTGTAAAGAAAATTAATTACTAAAAACAGTACGAGTTCATTAACTATGTAATGTAAATGAATCGTGTAAAATAAATACATAATAGTTAAATAAATGCCTCTCGTTAACTTACCTTAATGCGAATGATGACGATGAAAAAAGAACTAAAATAAAAAATAATAACTATATTGTGATAATAGACAACAATAGATGATTATGATAATGATGGGATTTGGGCCGGCATGAACCGTAAATAAGCTAAACTTGATACCGTAAATAGTGAATCGGTATACATAAATTTAACCGTAAATAACCGAAACCGTGAATAGTGAAACCGTGAATAATGAGGGTTTATTGTAATACTAAAATAGCAAGGCAACAGTAGGCAATTATATAAAATAACCTGCTCAATGCCACGGTGACTATACCATGCCGCAGTTCAAAGGACTGTAACTGCTATTTTACGTTTGGTAAACAAAAACGATTTAAAATTTTTCTTTTTATATCAAAAGTATTACACAGGGTGGCCCAAAAGTCAGGACACGTAGGGGAAATAGATTTATATTAATACTGTTTGTATTCTATGTTCCAGGTGAGACATGGATGAGGAATTAACGAAAGATGATTGATTGAAGTTGGTCTTCATGTACGTAAGAAAAGGAAGCATCTACAGAAGTGTCGCAGACGAATTTAATCAGCAAAGGGAGAAAAAACATTGGTTTCTCAACTGTCAGAAAAGTGATTGAACGATTTAAAACCACTCGGAGTGTTCTTAATCGACCACTCACTGGTCGACCAAGAATCTCCACGGATGATGTGACTGCGACACTGGTACTGGATAATTTGTTTAATAGTCCGAAGAATTCAACCTGAAGGTTATTCAGAGAGACGGGCGCGTCGAAGACGTCTTGTCAGCTAATTCTGAAGTAAATCACTTCAAGAAATACCTGACAAAAGAACTTCATGGCGACGATACAGACCGCCGCCTAGAGTTCTGTGAGTGGGTGACAAGCCAACATAACATTAGTCATTATATCATGTTCACTAATGAGGCACTGTTTTATCTTACTGGGCACGTTAACCACTATAACGCTCGCTACTGGTCAGATGTAAACCTTCACTGGACGGACGATAATTGTGTTCAAAATGCTCTACCTGTTATGGTATGGTCAGGCGTGTTAGGTGATACCTTAATAGGACCTGTTTCCATGGCGGGCCTGTGCACAGGTGAGGCAAAGCTTCAGATGCTTCAAACAGTCGTTGAACCTTTCATTGACACCCTTCCGCTGAATCGACGAAGGGGGCTTTTCTTTCAGCAGGACGGCGTTTTATCACACTTCACACGCAGAGTCCGTCATTACCTGAATGAATTATTTAAGCAGCTCCGGATTGGGCGACGAGGTCCTGTTGAATACCCTCCTAGGTCACTAGATCTTAACACCCCTCGACTTCTTTTTGTGGAGTCCTTAGAAAACCCTCGTTTACAGTGATCGTCCCCAGTCATTTGAGGAACTAATGCAGATTAGTTGGGAGCTGCAGATAATGAACACATACTCTGTTTTCTCTTTACATTTACACTGACAATAAGGACTATTATTATTTTTTTTTTTAATACAATAAATATGAGGAGGATTATTTCCACAAATATAACGTATGAAATTGTTACTTTTATAGTGTTCAAAGTATCAACCGAAATTTCTAGAAAATACTATACATTACCAAATCAAAGTATAAAAACATTTTGTGAAAATTTTTATAGCTTAAAAAATGTAATACATTGACGACTCACTATGCAATAAATATTATCGCACCTCTGGAAGAGAAACCAATCCATATCTATTAGAAACTTACGGAGTCAGTAAGACTTGACAGTTCAAAAAGCACTTTCGTTCCTACTTTCGCAGCGTCAAGATGCATTAAAAAACTCGTCCAACTTTTTGTTCGTTCTAAAGAATATAATATACTTTTCAATTCAAATTTTCTAAATACATTGTACAGGGTGAGCGAAAAATCCTTGTGCACCTGTCCACTTCCAGCACAGTGCAGGTACAAGTTCACTACACTTCTTGCAAGTGCATAGGGACTTTTCGCTCACCCTGTATATCCAGTCTGAAAAGTGTTCTGCAAAAAGGGTAAATCTTTTTTATGTGCATAATAATAAACCTTAAAAAGAACAGGACGAGAATAAAACAAACATTTTTTACGTTAAAAATTCAAAGTTAAAAAAAAAAAAAATTAGCGGCAGCTTTTAACATGTACACTGAGTCTAGGTCTAAAATTTTCATGAAGGTGTGGGAAGTTCTTTCATCGAACAAGTGCCTTCAGGTGATGACAGTATTTTCATCAAACTTCGATGCTTGATGAAATACTTTTCGGAGAACTGATTCCTTGAAAATAATTTAATCGAAGTGGCTGGCGTCATCTGTTGGAGAAAATGTCAATTAAGTACCATTTTAGTTTATTTTCATTAACCTTGTGTAATTACATGCATATCAGTTTTATGTTAATTAGCAACAACATACGAACAGCAACTTAAGTTTTAAGATTAATTAATTAGAAATAAATTTACCTTACCTCCTAGAACTCTCGAAACTCTCGACGGCTAAGCTCCGGTCAGCATTAGGCTGACGGACAGCCTACTTAGCTGAACAACTTTTTGGCTAAATAAACTTTCATTTAAACTTTTTGTTATTGAATGAATTTTGTTCGATGTTTACATCAAATAACACTGGTATGCATCAATTTTGCTGTCAAGGGTTTTGTAAGTGATTCTTATAGAGATTTTCCTGCTGATTTCGAATCTGCAATCCGTTTTTTCTCATCAGCTCAGGTTATCCGGCTATGGCCTCATAAGTAAAATAGAATTTTTCGTGATTTTGTCAAAGCGGAATTGGAACAGTAACATCTATCATCACTTGTTTCACTGGTATAATATCTTTTTTTACTTTTCAGGCATATAGATAAAATATTTCATAATGAATAGAGCGTGTAAAAATGATCCCAATAGATTCTGCTACATATGTGGGACGGTTACCATGCCAAATAACCAGTCCCAAATCACTAAATTTGTGAAGACAATGTATAGAGCATACTTTGGAATTAAGCTAGGGGACCAGGACAAAAATTTCGCCCCTCATATGTGCTGCAAGACGTGCATTGAAAATTTGAGAAGATGGAGCAAAGGCAGAGCGAAATCTTTGCCTTTTGGAATTCCCATGATTTGGAGAGAAGGAAAGGATCACGTGACAGATTGCTATTTCTGCATGACAAACCTCCAAGGTGGGCTTGTAAGTTTATTTTTCTTAAATATTTTGAAAAACTCGTATGAAACTTGACATAATATTCACCATAATGTAATATTCACCATATATAGCATAATATTCACTATAATGGTAATCATACATTTACATATACATATTGTTATAGAAAATACATTTACACATACATATTGTTATACAAGTTACATTTACATATACAATGATTGTATATTTTCTTTCTTTTTCATTCATATTGTCCGCGAAGGGACAATATGAATGAAAAAGAAAGAAAATATACAGACTCCATCGACCTATTTCAGGGGTGGGCAACCCTTGGCACGCGTGTCAAACGTGGCACGCCAAAGACTTTTTTCCGGCACGCGATTTCCCGGGCTCACCTTAAAAAAAATTAAAATAAATAAATATCCAAATTCTTCGCTGAGTTTTATATTTTAACTTAATGTTTTCTGCTAGAAAATGGTAAAGATTAACTTTTGCATCAAAGATTTGACGATTTTGGCACGCTCACTTAAAAAGGTTGCCCACTCCTGACCTATTTCATATCTTACAGACTGCAGCCTTCCCTCACGAGCCGCCACTGTCTGAATGCTTCTTCTATTTCATATGCAAGTTTTATATCCATGTTTCTGTGTTTCTATTCTCAGGAGTTAACAAGAAGAATAAACACATTGTTGTGTACCCTGACATTCCTTCTGCTATGAGACCTGTACCCCATGGTCCTGGAATTCCAATACCCGACCCACCTCAAACCCTGGACTTCGATGATTCTGATGATGAATCAATGACCAATGCCAATGACCAGTCCCAGTCGTATATACCTCAAAATACCGCTTCAAATGAGCCGAGGCCTCTCAACCAGGCCAAACTTAATGATCTTACCAGGGATTTAGGACTTTCCAAATTAGCTGCCGAGATCTTGGGCTCACGACTTCGAGAGGACAACTTGCTGGCTCCGGGAACAACATTCTCCTGGTATAGGAAACGAGAGGAAGAATTCCGCAAGTTTTTTGCAGTGCACGAAAATACCTCTTTCTTAGTGTACTGCTGCAATGTTGAGGGGCTAATCGAATCCTTGGGCCTGCCATATAACGCATCAGAATGGAGGCTATTTATAGACTCGTCTAAACGAAGTTTGAAAGCAGTACTTCTCAACATTGGGAATAGGGTTGCATCAGTCCCTGTAGCACATTCCGTACAACTTACTGAGAGCTACGATAACATGAAAATTTTACTGGATGCTCTCGTATACGACCAACATAACTGGAGGATCTGTGGAGATTTGAAGGTAATACTAATATCATAAGTAAACTATTGCTATTGATTATGTTGTTTTTCCAAAGGTTATTTGAGAGCGTATAAGAACACTTAACTTCCCCACAGAAGTGATACAGTCCAATGCATAGATTTTTTTATCTGATAGAACAAATTCTCTAAATTCTTTAAATATTTTCATTTTTTTTCAGATTGTGGCATTTGTATTGGGAATGCAAGGGGGATACACGAAATACCCATGTTTCCTCTGCAAATGGGATAGCCGAGCGGATGAGAAGCACTATGCACAGCGTGAATGGGCATCCAGAGAGAATTTTGAACCTGGGTCGCATAATGTCGTTTCAGTGCCCCTTGTACCACCAACAAAAAGTTTGCTCCCACCACTTCATATTAAGCTGGGCTTGATGAAAAATTTCATCAAATCAATGAATAAGGAGGGTTCAGCATTCCGATATCTCGAGAGTAAATTTCCTCATATATCTGATGCTAAACTAAATGCTGGGGTTTTTGATGGTCCTCAAATTCGAACTTTGATCAAGGATACTCAGTTCGAAAACGCAATGACTCTAACTGAGAAGAATGCCTGGCAGGCATTCAAATCAGTTGTCACTGATTTTCTTGGCAAGCGTAGAAGTCCAGAATACGAGTCCGTTGTCGAAAACTTGATGGAAGCTTTCAAAGCTCATGGGTCGCGCATGTCCATAAAAATGCACTTTTTATGGTCCCACTTGGACTATTTTCCTGAAAATTGCGGGGATTATAGTGAGGAACAGGGTGAACGATTTCACCAAGATATCAAAATAATGGAAGAGAGGTACCAGGGAAACTGGGATATCAATATGCTGGCGGACTATTGCTGGTGTTTGAAGCGAGACGTGCCCGAAGAAAAACACAGACGGAAAGCCAAAAAAACTTCATTCCTTCCTCAATAAACTTTTTTCCATATTCATTGTATGAATAAAAGTATTTATTCACACAATGTTTTCATTTTTCACGAGTGTTCTTATAATATTACTCGTATCTACAGTATTTAAGCTAAAAAAATCAATAAATTTGGAGATAAAATTGGACTTATAATAAATGGCCAATAGAGAAAAAACCTGACCTGATTGAGGAAAACCAATGTCATTTTCGAATTCAGCATGGTCGAATTATATAATATGAGTTGAAAAAACCCTCACAGCAGACAAAAAAATTTCATTTGCATACCAGTGTAATTCGCGGCGACGGCCTCTGCCTTTTGGTGCAAAGTGTGTGTGGTGTAATTTCTTCTGAAAAAAGTTATATCCCTCAGAAGATCCGCACGCGAAGTGCGAGTCGCAGTGAAAAAAGATTTGTCCACGATATATATATATATATTTGGGTGATTCAAATATGGGGGTAAAAATTTTTTTTTTATATTTTAATGTGTTCAACCCTTTAAATGGTTCATTTCAGCATAAAAACAACTATCCTAAAATATTTTAGCAAATTTTTAATTTTTAGGGGTTGCTACCAGCAATTAAAAATTGACAGAACGACTCAAATTGTCAAATTTTTCCACACCACCCAGGGGGTACAGTACAAGGCGCATTGCTTTTTTTTAATGTGGAAAGCTCCCCCGTAGGTCCTACCATAACCACAAGCATGCATAATTAAACTAGCATGATATTTGAGACATTAGCTGTCCTTACTTCATCAATGTTTCTTTCTTTCTATCAGGGTAAACAGCCCTGTAGTTTTTCACTACTTGTAGCAAGAATTGTTTTTGATCTTCGTCATGTGTTAGTATTTTATTATATTCATCCATTAATTTTACTCCTCTTTCCGCTATATCATTCACGACTTTCCACTGTTTGATAGATTTCTTAGCGGAGTTATACTCTTCATCATTATGCCATTCTTTAGCATCTTTGAGTAAAAATTTTGAACTAAATTCTGTTATTGTAAAGAATCTTTGAGTATTTGATGACAAAATCTTCTAATTTCTTCGTTGGAATAAGTGCAGGATCTAGAAAAGCCCGTTTTGCAGGAAGAGTTTCTGTTGTATTTTGCAAAGCCTTTACAATTTTGTTTTTCGTTTCAGTAGGCACTTCATCATCATAAAAGGCCAAGGCTACCAGTTCTTCTGATAGGTACCAGAGGTGACCTACCAGTTTTTTAATAGCAACAAATGCAATTGTGTCATTTATTTGTTTGTAGACTACAAGATTCTGTAATAATTCCAGATCAAGACGAGGACTCGAGGAGCGCAAGATGGCACAGGAGCTGTAAACCATGCCTTTACATATAATCGAGTAGCAAATAGACAGATGTCTTTTAGTCCTTTTTTGTCTTTTACTGAAATTTTGAACTGAGATTTGAACATAAAAGTTTTTAATGAATATGTAATTTTGGCCATCCACCTAGCCCGATGAAGTCCCGCTGGATGTTTAAATTTGATTCCACCTTTTGGTTCACCTCCCCAAAAAATAATTGTTAACTGCAATAGTTGTAGGTAATCGTCTCTTGGTTGGAATGTATCTAGTTGATTTGCTGCAAATATAATTATGTCATCTTTGATGTCATGAATATTTTCATAGATATCTGGATCTGATAATGCTGTTTCGTAGACCTCCTTATTAATGCTTGACCATTTTTCTCTGAACTTCTTAAAAAGGACTATATCTGGGCCAGAAGATGGTGATAAAGACTTTCAAACAACAGCTTCCAGCATAATTTCAAATATGTGGTGTCGACATGCCAGCCACAATAAATCGTTGTCGAATTTTTGTTCTAGAAGAATAGCTGCACCATTTCTAGGACCAATATTGGCTGCCGTTGTATCGAAACACACGCATTTTATTTGTTCGCAGATGCCCCATTCAAGCGATGTCTGATTGTTTGCTTTAAAACTAAAGACGCATTTCTGTCACTCAGTTTTGCAACATCAAGACTTCCTAATAATTAATTTATCATCAAACAATTTTCTACGTTTGCCTACCTTACTTTTCCATGTTGAAGGTTGTGCAGCACAGAAACCAGATTCATCACTTTTACTCTCCTCTGATTCTGATTCTGATGATGTACTGGTGAGTATGACAGCCTCTTCATTCTTCTTTCTTTTGATCTCTTCTTCTGCTTTCCTCTTTTCATAACGTTGTTGCTTTTCTGCTGCTCTTTGCTCGTTTTTAGCAACAGCCTTATCAATGGTACCCATTTTTCCATGACGTCCTTTCTCACATTGCATTTTCAAGAATTTCTTATCATCTTCTATTTTTATAAGCTGCATAGCATTCTCATGGTCAATGTGAAATAAGTTTTCCAGTTTATCTTTCCATTTTTCTTCTTTATTATTTAAATTTTGTGATCTTTTCAATTTGTTTGCTTTGTTTTTCTTAAGCAGCTGCCATTCCTTTAGTATTCCTTGAATTTTATCTACTACATGTATTCTTTGGTTTGCTGGTATTCCTGCTTTTTTCCAAACTGCTAGCACATCATCCGCAGTAGAGCAGCATGATTCTCTAATGCCTCGCTTTTTAATATTTCTGTAGTGCATGAAGAGGGCCATCATTTCCTTCTCTGATGGTAATACGGATGTTTTTAGTACTGCAGAGGGCTGCCCAATTAGCCATACTTCAGTTTCTTTTCTTGTAGAACTTCTCCCAACTGAGCAACTGGGTGATGGTGAGTTAGGCCTAGCTTCCATAATCGATTAATTGGTATCAAAATTACGAGTTCCAAGCAACAATTAAAAGCAAGCTAGTATATAAACCATTAATTAAAAATTCTGAAATATAAACAATTAAACATAAAATCATAAGTTGTAAAAACAAACAAATTGAAAAAAAGGAAACTTTGACGCCTGGTAGCACATAGTAAATTTTATTTAAAATTCACCAAATTTGGCATACACTACTTTTTTGTCATAGGGAACAAAAATACAGGTTGAACAATTAAAAAAAAAAACTTTGATTTTTGAATCAAGCTAAATTATTTATATATATATATATATATATAATATATATATATATGTGTGTGTGTGTGTGTGTGTGTGTGTGTGTGTGTGTGTGTCTGTGTGTGTGTGTGTGTGTTACAGTAAATATAATGTAATATGTAATAATTTATAGGTAAGATTCATTTTTTAATGTCTATTTTTACATGATACAAGTGCAGACGGTATTCTGCTTCAGCCTAGAAATACTGGACATCTTTATAATAAAATATGCATTGCATGAAATACAGTTAAATAACACGAGAAAAGGAAAGTATAGGAAGTATAGAAAGTATAGTCACTGGTTTGAGAACTCATAAAACGAGGTCGACCCAGGTAAAAGTAGAAAACATTATCTCTATGATATACTCATTCTTATTTGCATTTTTATATGATAATCTTAATTTCGATCATCAATTGATTACTACGCTCTTTACCATTTCGAGCAGTGCAGCATCTCTGTTCGATAAGATAAACATTTCTATATATTTTTTATTTTGTTGGATGTGGAGAGTGTTGATACAGGGGCTTAATTCTGTGAAAATAATTTCTTTATATTGTTTACTGTTTAAGAAGGCACTTCAAAATGTTTCGTAAGTAACAAGTTCGCGATTTGCGCAGTGAAATTAAGATCTGTGAAGTAGTTCTGATATTTTGTATCACTAAAAGGATTATATCAATGAGGATTCTTGATGAAGTTTTTATAATTATATAAAGACGATATAACTCTTTTTGTTCTTTCATACGTTTCATAACTTATTTGTCTTCATGACTAAGGTTTTAAAAAAACACACACACACACACACACACCACACACACACACACACACACACAGAGTACGCGTAACACAATCGTATTTATTTTTGCTCATTTCCTTTTTACCATTTTAACATTGTGTCGTATTTAACTCTCACTCACAAACGTTTTGACGTCATAGGAAAATTAACAGTTTAAATTAACAGATCGCGGAGACACATTTCGAGTTCAAGGGGTTAAATTTAAAATGCGAAAACCATAGTGGAGGAAGCGTGTTCATTACGTGATGGTTTTAAGAACTGCAATATAATGATTCCATTAACTTCAATTCTGCGACCGATGGACTGATTGCTTGTATTTTAAAGTTATTAACTGAAAAGGGATGTGAGTAATGCTGAGGTTTGTTCATCGTATTTGGCTTGGTAACCACTAATCAGCACAATAGAGGATTGAATGCATTTTGGAAGACTCCTTATGCTTCAAGATTTACTCATACATCTATGGAGGATTTCGATTACGTCAAGAGTAATCCCCCCAACAAAGCTGGATCGTGGACCGCCCGTATAGTGTTCATTATACCAGGCACAGGATCATTCATTTACGATACGAGCAATATATATCTGTACACAAAAGTCAGAATAACATACTCTGATGGGACAGATTGTGAGGAGGATTATTCAATCTATTCCGAAACTAACTTTTTGCATACAATAATCAGTTAATGCGACGTATATTTAAATCAAATGAATGTCTTCTCAGGTTCGAATTATCATTACCGCGCATACGTGGGAAATGTTCTAAATTACTGAAAAGGTGCCAAGGAAACCCATTTCAAGCAGAAAAAAGTGTTATAGAGAAATTTGAAAAAATAGAAAAAAAAATTTTCATTGTTATACACACCTACACAACGACTTCTCATTTTAAGAGAAGCTTCTCGTAAACGGGGTTGATATGAAAATTGAAATCACCCGCAGAGCCCCAGAGATATGTTTAAATTTGGTGAAGAGTCCTCTAAACCCGTGGTACCCCACATTATTGAAAGGTATCTCGGTGTCCGACGCGTAAAATTACCTGCAGTTAAACAAATGGAGATTCAAAGATTTTTGTTGAGGTCAACGGCTAACTACCCTGTAAAACGTACCCAACTGAAAATGTTTAATGAAACGTCTGATGTATCCTCGAAACTGCTTAACAATGTTGGGAAATTTACCACTGTTTCAGGCAAATATTAAAAAAAAAAATCATCCAGGTTTAAAAATTTTAATTTAAGAGTATATCATCGTTGGTGAATGGCGCCTCTGTCGGCAAGATCTAGAAACAATACTGACGATGAAATTTCACTGTGTCTCCATGCTTCCTCCAACTTATTCCTTGGTATAAAAGGATATTGAAATAGCAGTATATCCCCTACCCCTTATCATCCCCCAATTACCTCCCCACCTCCCTCTACATACTATATATCACCATACTGTTGGTCATTATACCTCCTAAATCTTTTGTTTTCGTGCTTCTCTGTATTTTCTGTCTATTTGGGCATAACACTGTGTCCGTTTCAGTTCCTCATGTCATCGATATCTTTAGAGCTGAAAATTTTCGGTGTTAAATTTCATAGTTTTCTTCTGACCATCTTTAAGTTCATATTTTTCTCAAGAGAGCTAATAAAAACACCGACCGGCCTTTTACAATCATGTATTTGTTTTAAAATGAATTTTCCACTAATTTAAAAAAAAACGGTGCTTTTTGTAAGGAAACGGACTCCTCTTTATTTATTTAATTGCGGAAACAATATTTCAGGAATTACAGGTACGAGTCATGACAGGATTAGTGTAAGACCATCATTATGTTTTATCAAAATCGTATGGTCACTTAAAGAAATTAAATTCTGAACAAAAATTAGTTTGTGTGTGTGTGTGTGTGTGTGTGTGTGTGTGTGTGTGTGTGTGTGTGTTTCAAATTGGTCAAGTGGTTGAATAGGCAGAGGGTGGATCACTTATTGCAAACTAACGCAGGTGTGGGAATTCACAGAAAGTTAATAATTCTACTTTTATTCTTATAGATGAAAGCACCGGATAATTTTTCTCATTTAATTATTAAACATTAATTAATTGATAGGCAATTATTGATGCTTGTCTTTAGTTTGTAACCGGCATTTGGCTTTTCTCTGCCCGAATCTTTCCGTCCGTATATATATATATATATATATATCAAAGCTATTGACTTCTCCTTAGGGAAACGGAGCTTACAGATGAAAAGAAGGATCAACACAACGGCAAACATTTTCATTTATTTGTACTTCAGACGTTTCGACAAATCTTTTGTCATCATCAGTGAATTAAGTCTTAAAACCTTAAAACAAAATTGAAAAGTGAAAATTACATCAATACAATATTAAAACCATTAAAATTAAAACCTTAAAGAAAAATGAAAATTGCATCAATACAAATTAAAATCATTTAAATTTCATCACTATAAAAACTAAAATTAAATTAAATTTCATCACTATAAAAACTAAAATTAAATTAAATTACCTCAATAGGTAAATACACAATGTTTACATCCACCTCCATACTTGGCAAAGTCTAAGAGAACACTGGATGGTCAGAGGATTAGAAGGGTATGTCTGTGAGGATCGGTTGGTTAGTCAAAAGAGTTGTAATTTGTAGGATGAGCTATTATTATTAAGGGAGGGTTTGTTTCCATAGATGTACAAAGATTCTAAAATTCGGAGTTCTGTAAGGTTATTGGATCTAGTTAAAATTTCAAACTGAGTTTTGTGAAGGGGATGGTCGTTTTCATTACTATGGTTTCTAATTGCGGATTGTGGAGGGCTACTGAGGGGACGGTTGGTACGGACTGATAAGCCCAAATGTTGAGAAAGGCGCACCTCCAGTTGGAGTTGAGTGCTGCCAATATACGCAGCCTTACAGCTGTCGCACGTGTATTTGTAAACAACATTGGGGCATACAGTTTTGGGGAATTCATCTTTGAACTTTAAAAAATTTGATAATTTAAGTGGGTTGACGAAGGCGAATCTAAAATTTATTTGGGGATAACTAGACTTGAGTAGTTTGGACAATTCACCTCGAATACGCAATGATAAATAACCATAAAAAGGTAATTTAATATATCTGGTTTCTTTTTGTACTGTAGTTATGGGGAGTTTAGAATCAAAAGTGTTATTTAAAAATTTCTTTAATTGGTTATCGAATAGATGAGAAGGGTAGTAATTGTTAATAAAGTACTGTTTTAAAAATTTAAATTCTTCGTTTAACGAAAAGTAATCCGAACATATACGGTAACTTCTTGTTAATAATGTTACTATAGCACTAATCTTATATTTATAAAACATACAACTTAAATAATTGGTTCCCAAGCCAGTAAAAGTTTGTTTTCGAAATAGTGAAGTATGGAACTTATTATGAGCCCGTTTAACTAAAACATCCAGGAAAGGTAAACTATTATTTGTTTCGTTTTCACACGTGTACTTAATATTACTATGTTGTTTATTAAGATAATCCAGAAAAAGTTTTACGTGTGAAGGATGGTTAAATGTTAAGAAAGTGTCATCCACGTATCTTCTGTAATATATGGGTTTAAAACTACTAGGACAACTTTTCAACCAAATTTCTTCGTAATGGCAAAGAAATGCATTTGCTAGTGTTGAGCTTAACGGGGAACCCATAGCTACCCCATCAATTTGGCTGTAAAGGTTGCTATTAAATAAGAAAAGATTATCAAAACACTATTTCGAGAAGGTTTTTAAATTGAGTCTGAGTGAGGCCATTAATAAGAATATTATCAGTAGTGAATAACTTATTTAGTATGATGTTTAATGTTTCTTTTAACGGGACATTAGTAAACAATGACGAGACATCAAAACTGGCCATAGTAAGAGAATCGGCATGATTGATCTCTTTTATCTCTTTAGCAAAATCAAACGAGTTGTTAATAGAATAATCATTAAAGGTGAGTTTTGAAAGCAAGGGAACGAAGAATTTGGCTAAATTATAATTGAATGTACCACATGCCGAAAGAATAGGTCTTAGTGGGAAATTTGGCTTATGGACTTTAGGTAAACCATATAGAATTCCTGGATTAGAACCAGAAGCAAATAAAAAATTGTATGTATTGTCAGCAATAATATTACTATTTTTTAATTTACGCAAACACCTATTAAGTTTATCTTCGAGTTTTAGTAATTTAGACAGAACATTCTCTTTTACCCTTTTAAATTTAGACGTATCCGACAAAATTGTCTCCATTCTATTTATGTAAACTGTTGAATCAATCAGCACTACTCCTTTACCCTTATCCGGTTTTGTAATGATGACAGAGTTATCCTTTTTCAAATTATTAAGAATTTTAAAATCTTGCTTATTAAAGAGGGGAGAAAACACCTTTATGGGGTTTAAAATTATAAAAATTCTTAAAAGAGATGCTCTCCACTTGTTTTACCAAATTATGAAACGAGAAATTTGGTCGGATCTCACAATTCTTAATATTCATGAGAAGATTTTCAAAGCCAGAGAAAAATTTATAAAAATTTAGTTTATAATGAGGTAGATCAAAATTTAATCCTAACGACAATATTTCTTTCTCTCTAATACTTAAAACTCTATTAGAGAAATTAAAAAAAAATTATCTGGATTATTAAAAAACGACTGGGTGATTCCCAATTTTTCCAATTTGGCAGCATGTATCCTTTTATGTCTATTGACAATTTTATCACAGCAAGTTTGAAATTTAGTAACTAAACAATGATAATCAATATAAGACACCCTAGATTTTAGACCAAACAGAGAATTCTTATATTTCAGCTTGAGAAAACTCACTGTTTTAGTTTTCGATTGAAGCTCCAAATTTAATAATTTATGTTGCCATGATTTATATAGTTTGGAGTTGTGGAGGCGTTTATTATAAAGTTTAAATCTAAGGAAATTAGGCACAATATTATAACCATCCCCTTCACAAAACTCAGTTTGAAATTTTAACTAGATCCAATAACCTTACAGAACTCCGAATTTTAGAATCTTTGTACATCTATAGAAACAAACCCTCCCTTAATAATAATAGCTCATCCTACAAATTACAACTCTTTTGACTAACCAACCGATCCTCACAGACATACCCTCCTAATCCTCTGACCATCCAGTGTTCTCTTAGACTTTGCCAAGTATGGAGGTGGATGTAAACATTGTGTATTTACCTATTGAGGTAATTTAATTTAATTTTAGTTTTTATAGTGATGAAATTTAATTTAATTTTAGTTTTTATAGTGATGAAATTTAAATGATTTTAATTTGTATTGATGCAATTTTCATTTTGCTTTAAGGTTTTAATTTTAATGGTTTTAATATTGTATTGATGTAATTTTCACTTTTCAATTTTGTTTTAAGGTTTTAAGACTTAATTCACTGATGATGACAAAAGATTTGTCGAAACGTCTGAAGTACAAATAAATGAAAATGTTTGCCGTTGTGTTGATCCTTCTTTTCATATATATATATATATATATATATATATATATATATATATATATATATATATATATATATATATATATATATATATATTCCCTGTATATGGTATTAGTACTTCAGTAAATATTTGCCAAATTTAGTATGTTGCAAACTTTAATAGATTCTTCTTTCTCTGGTAGATTTTAAGATTTTATCCTAACTAATTATGCGTACAGTAAGTTATAGCAATTGAAATAACTGTTTATATGGTACTGAAAGTAATCTTCCTCTTTCCCAGGATGTATTCCTGCTCGAATGGTGCTGATTATCTTGGCCTTCTTCGGATTCATCAATATGTATTTGATTAGGTACAATTACGTCGTGATTTCTGTTGCAATGATCACTCCTTATGAACAACAGCAATCTGGACTTAACGATACATGCAGTACGTCACTAATGTGCATTTTAGGTGCATGGCTCTAAAGTCATAATATATTTTGTTTCACTGAAGTGCCACCCTATAGGTGGAAGTAATACCCATGTCCCGTATGCCCAAAGGAAATGAGGGGTAGAGGCCCAAGCTTGAGTTATCTTAGCCCGAGTCAATCAAACGAGGGTGCCGGCCCGCCGCTTCGTGCCACCCTAAAATTTCTAACAAATTTATAAATAATTTTTAATGCTCAAAATACATTTTCATTTAGAAATTTATTAATACATTTGCAATGTATATATACTCGCATTGTTTCTTCTACAATTTATTTTTTTCATAAATATTTCTAAAAGTATAAAGTCATCCTTTCTATACTGATCCTACTGATGGTGACATCCCAAAACCTCGTAAGCGACACTTCTCCTGAAGTTTAGTTTTTAAAATTTTTTACTTTAATTTGTGTTGGCAGAAAATCCTACAAAATCTTAAAAACCACTTTTGTTTCTCTTCCATCCAAACAACCTTTTCAAAAGCACCTAAACGTAAAGTTTTCTACATTAGACATTGTTCAATTTTTTATTTTTCCCTCAAAGTGTATTTTTGCTGCTTATGAGATATCGATATGTTGTTTTATATTTTCTCCACTACTTTTGTTTCTGAAAACAAACTAAAGAGCAAACAAAAGGAAGGAAATTTACTGTAAATCAAATTATTTTTTCGGTTTTCTTTCTTTTTTTCTTTAGCAGATTCAGTGCAAAACTGTAATGACACTAATCCTGTTGATAAAGTAAGTACATATAAATATAAGGTTTTGTGTAATGTATCATATTTTACTTCTTACATAAAGAACTTCAGCAATATCATTGGCCTTGGGTAAAATGCAAATGCTGCATGTAATTACAAGGTCATGTCTGACAGTGATCCACTCTTCTTTCCAACATTGCAGTGTTCCAAAACAAGGAACCTCGCGATAGTGCATAAAAATAATGATAATGACGACCAGATGTATAAAATACAAGAGAAAGGAATACCTTAAAAAAATTGTATACAGCCTGAATAATTGAGCATCTCAGTTTAAATAATAAAATTTTAGTTACTTCATTTCAAGTGTCTCTTGCTAAATTGGATGCGTAATAGGGGGAATGGAGTTTTTAATATTATAATTCTACTTTTTAAGCAGGAAGGAGGGGGCTAAAGGCCAATTCCTGCACCCCCCACGATAGAGGAAGAACAGAGCCAAACTCAAGATCCAGGGTTATCTAGACACTCTGCGTTTGAAAGATTGAAGGTCATAGACAGGGGAAAAGATAGATTGAGGAAAATTGTTCCAGAGTTGAACGGATGAGTAGATGAAAGAGTAAAAATACCGATTAACTCTTGCGTTAGAAAGTTGGACAGAAAAGGAATAAGAATGTGTCGAAAGTCAAGTACTGCGTGCTCTCCTGAAAAGAGGCAGCATGCAGTTAGAGAATTCAGAAGAGTAGTGTTCGTCATAATAGCGATAGAAAAGAGAGAATGAGGAAACATTGCATGAAGAGAGAGAGAGGGATTGAAGACGGTCACTAAAAGGCGGAGAATTGATAAAACGAAAAGCCTTTGACTCCACTCGGTCAAGTACAGCTGTGTGGGTTGAGCACCTCAGACGTGAGAAGCGTAATCTGTGCAGGGGGCAGACGAGACCCCTGTATAGAGACAGCAACTGCGTGGGGGTGAAAAAATTGTGGAGCCAGTACAACGTACCTAACCTCTTAAGAGCTGTTTTGGAAAGAGAGTATATGTGATCTTTCCAGGAAAGATCACGAGAAAAGGAAATCTCAAGAATGTTGAGAGAAGCGGAAGGATTGAGTTGTGTATTATTAAAGGTAAGGGGATAGTCGTGTGGAATATTGTGACGAGTTGGCAGATGGAAGAACTGAGTTTTTGAGGCATTGAAAGCCACAAGGTTTTCTCTGCCCCAATCAGAGATAGTAAAAGGATCAGAGGTCAGGTGTGCCATAGCCATCCTATCTGAATCATGGAGTGACTGTTGAGAGGGACGCTTTGTGAAGTGGGTGAAGAAGTGAAGAATAGAATTATCGGCATAAGAGTGATAGAGCAGGAAGTGCGACTTAATAGATCATTGATAAATAAAGGAAAAGAATGGGTGACAGGACAGAACCCTGAGAAACACCACTGTTAATAGCTTTAGGTGAAGAATAGTGGCCATCTACAACTGCAGCTATAGATCAGCCAGAAAGGAAATCAGAGATCAAGGCACAGATAGAATGATAGAAACCGAAAGAGGGTAGTTTGAAAATAAAAGATTTGTGCCAGCCTCTATGAAAAGCTTTTTATATGTCTAGCATAATAGCAAAAGTTTCACCGAAATCCCGAAAAGAGGATGACCAAGAGTCAGAGAGATATGCAAGAAGATCTCCAGTAAAGCATCCCTTGCGGAACCCATACTGGCGATCTGAAAGAAGATTGTGAGAATAGAGGTGTTTAAGAATCATCCTATTAAGGATTGGTTGAAAACCTTTATAATGTTAAGAAATCAAAGCAATTGGGCGATAGTTGGAGGGTTGAGAGCAGTGTTCTTTGGGACAGGCTGAAAGAAAGCGAACTTCCAACAGAAAAGAAATGTACCAGATGAAAGACAAAGACGAAAGAGTTTACCTAAGCAGGGTGTCAGCACAGATGCACGGTTCTTAAGAACAACAGGAGGGACACCTCAGGACCATACGCCTTCTTAGAGTTAAGACCAGATAGGGCAGAAAGAACATTTTTTGGAAGATATTCTAATTTCAGACAAAATTAAGTCAGGGGAAGTAGAAGATGGAGGAACAGCACCGGAATCGTCCATGATTGAGTTGGAGACAAAAGTTTGAGCAGAGTTCAGTTTTGTAAGGAAAAAAGACGGCAACCGAGCCGTCGGAATGACAAAATGGATGGAAAGAAGAAGTAAAGTTGTTGGAAAGGTTCTTGGTTAGATGCCAGGAAGATCGGGAAAAATTAGAATTGGATAGGTTTTCACATTTTTGCCTGATGAAAGAATTTTCGGCGAATTGAGGAACAGATTTTCCACGATTTCAGCAGAAATATAAGCTAAGTGAGAGACAGGCGTTGGATAGCGACGGTACTTTCTGAAAGTTTTTTCTCTGGTGCGGATAGAATTAGAACAAGTAAAGTTAAACCAAGGTTTATTTGCAATGGTAATTGGAATAGAATATGGACTTTACTCCTCCATGCCCGAGAGAATCACCTCTGTGATGCGCTCAACACAACCGGAGGGGCCCCAGCCACAGAGGGTAATCATTATATGGAAAATCAGAGAAATACTACCTAAGGGCCTCCCAATCAGCTACGCAAAAGTGCCAAAGGAGTCACCTCTTTGGAGGATCCAAAGGCCGAATTGGAGCAATAGGACAGGAAGCACATATTAGATTGTGGTCAGAGGAGCCCATCAGAAAAAAAAGTTTGACAAAGAAGCATGAGAGGTGACCTAGAGCTGTACACTCTGCTCTAGGTCATTCAGGATAGAAAAGTTGTAAGTTAGTTCACCAGAGATGTTTGTGAGATGGGAGGAAAGCCAAATGTGGGTGGCGAACATTAAAATCACCTAAAATGGAGATTTCAGCAAAACAAGAGCGGGATAGAATGTATTCCACTTTGGAAGTGAGGTAGTCAAAGAATTTTGGATAGTCAGTAGAATTAGAAGAAAGGTAGACAGCGCAGATGTTTGAGATTAGCAATTAAGTCGTAGCCTGAGGGTATAGAATTCAGAAGATTCAATTTCGGGAATACGAGAACAGGTTGAGTTATTGCGTACATATACGCAACATCCACCTTTGGAAGGAAATTGTGTAGTATAGAGAAAATAGGAGGGTACAGAAAAGAGGTTGCTTTCAGTCGTCTCAGACACCTGAGTTTCAGTGAGGAAGAGAAAATGAGGTTTAACGGAGATGTGGTGTTCAACAGATTGAAGATTTGAGGAAAGTCCATGAATGTTGCAGAAGTTTATGAAAAGTGTATCATGCATAAGGCCAGAACATCTCGAATGGGCAGTGCACATCCAGACTCGCTACCCGGGTCAACGTTCCCGTATCGGCTGCGGGTGAGCTTGGTTTGTAACATTAAAATTTTACAAAAGCCTCACCTCTGGACACGACTTTGCAATTGCAGTCTAACCAAAGACAACCATACTACTAACTCCGGTGTCTTCCTCAAGTTTAGGATGTTACATAAAATATCGAACAAACTTTATGTACTTTAACTCTGAAAAACTCAGCTTTCTTTTCAGGCAAGTTTTCTACATTTTTCTTTAAGCATTTTACAGTTAGAAAATGCAGATAACGCGCGCAAGTGGTGAGAAAAGACCACAAATAGTTTTCTTTTAATAAAGTAATTAAATGTAGGACCTAATTTTTCTGTTTCTCTATTGTATTAATTATTTTGGAACTAGATAACAGTTTTTATTTAAATAACGTCTTTCATATGATAATAAAAACCCACTTTAATAGACAGTTTATTTCCACAACAGTTTCGATGTCCACTGCCAGTGGGCATCGAAACTGTTGTGGAAATAAACTCTGTCTATTAGAGTGGGTTTCTATTATCATATTTTGACCTTCACGTAGAAAAAAGTGAAGTTTTTTGCATTTAATGTCTTTCATTTTTTCGATTAGCGCAAAACAACTGTGGATTGGGATGAGCGAACTCGAGCCCTCACCTTGAGCATGTTTCACTACGGATATTGTCTCACACAGGTAAAACTGATTCTTTAATTTACAATGAAAATATAAAATTTCAGTTACTCATGGGAGAATCCTAAATCATGTGTATATATTTTTACATATAATTAAGAGTATATTTCCTGTTATGGAGGACTACAGTAGTCAACTTTTATTCTTGATCCTGTGTTAAGCGCAGTGCAGTCCTAAATGCTTTTGCGAAGCATTTTCTAAACAAAATCTGCCCAAAGGTATGAATATATTTTTAAGCGTCGAGCTTACTGTAATAAAGTATAACTTTGTAATAAATCATAACTGTAATAAATCATAATTTTATAATTTATTAAAAAATATTTATAACTATACAATTGTAAATCTATAATGTACTTTAAGTTGAACATAAAAAATGGTATGAGCGTGTGCACACACACACACACACACATACACACACACACACACACACACACACACACACACACACAACGTTTATACAAGTATCTATGATGTTATTTTGACTCTTCAAAAAGATTTTAGGCGGACGTTTGGCGGAACGATACGGGAGTAAGTACATCTTCGGAGCAGGAATCACCCTTCCAGCAGTGGTCAGTTTTTTCATTCCAGTTGCTGCGAAGTCCAGCTACTGGGGAGTCGTCGTCATTCGATTACTTCAAGGAATCCTCCAGGTACTGTCGTCAAACCACGAGTTTCAACTTTTATTGATCTTAGAAATGGAAAACATTTTAGACTGAACAGAGCAATATTTGAACGTACCTCGAACATATTTCAATACTTTTACAGGGGAAAGGGATATTCACCAATGAACCCGCAGTGACCCCTTCGCTCTGTTCACGTTACTGAAAATTTTATTATACATTCGGCTATTTGTTTACTTTGAACCACTTTGTACCAAAAAAGGAAGTTTCAAAATAAAAAAAAATCGCCTTTCCCATTTAACAGTTTTACAATATATATTATATGAAAAAGAGGATCAGTACGATGCCAATATTCTTATTTATTTCCGAACGTTAACCTCCACATTCAACAAAAGACTGTAAATGAACTGTCCGTGGATGTTAACTTTATTGTATGGTTGGATGGTTTGTGAGAAGAATATATATATATATATATATATATATATATATATATATATATATATATATATATATATATATATATATATATACAGGGTGTCCCATAAGTCTAGCATCATAGGAGAAATTCATATTTTTCTATTTCTACAAACCATAATTAATATTTTTCAATTTTCTTATGCTCGGGATGCCAATTTCCCGTCCACCATTCTGTTCAGTGACGAGGCTGTTTTTTATGGAAATGGTGAGGTAAATCGACAGAACACCCGCTACTGGTCTCAAAACAACCCTCACTGGTATACCTCTTCAAAGGAACAAGGTGCATCTCGGGTGATGGTATGGTGTGGCATTTGGAAGGATCGCATCATAGGCCCCCTCTTTTTCGATGAACATGTCACTGGAGGCACCTACCTACGTATACTCAAGGAAGAAGCATTTCCCAGTGTCTTGAACGAAGAAGGAAATTTCCCAACATGGTTCCAGCAAGACGGCGCTCCTGCACATTACAGCACCCAAGTAAGGGAATACCTGTACCAACAATTCCCTGGTCACTGGATAGGACGTCGAGGGCCTGTGCAATGGCCAGCTAGAAGCCCGGATCTCACGCCACTAGATTTTTATCTCTGGGGGCCACTTGAAAGCGCTGGTATACGCAGAGAAAATTAGGAGTGTTGAACATTTGCGGCAGCGCATTATTGGGGCATGTAACACCATTACTCTTGACATCATTCACCGTGTGCTTGCTAACTGGGTATCACGTCTGAATTTGTGTATTGAAAACAATGGTGGACATATTGAACACGTTCTGTAAATAAAAGCTTTTGTTTTGCCTTTTTTATTATTTTTCCTATGATGCCGGACTTATGGGACACCCTGTATATAAGCTAGCTGTTAGTTGGTTTGAAAAGATATAATTTATAAGAAGAATTATTGTTGTTAATGGCTGGTTTGTCTTTGTAAATGTATAAGGATTCCAAACTTCTAAACTCTGTAAAGTTGTTTGCAATTGTTCATATTTCAAATTGAATTTTATGAAAGGGGTGGTTATTATCGTTATTATAAGTTCTAATTTCTGAGTGTGGTACAGTTAGTGGTATAATTAGTTCGAACTAATGAACCTAAAGTTGGGAAAGGCGTACTTTCAACTAGAGTTGTGTTCTGCCAATATACGCAACCTCACAGCTGCCGCACGTATATTGATAAACACCATTTGGGCAAATAGTTTTCGGGAGTTTATCTTTAAACTTGAAAATAATTTTATTAAGTGGATTAACGAAAGCAAATCTGAAATTAATTTGAGAATAACGGTATCAAAGAAGTTTAGAGATTTCATTACGAATGCGCTGAGTTAGGTAACCATAGAAAGGCAATTTAATGGATCTGATTTCTTTTTGTACTGTAATTATAGGGATTTTAATATTAAAACTAAAATTTGAAGATAAAATCAACCTCTTCCTCATCAAACTACATATATGATCAAAATAAAATTTCAGAAAAGAGCTACAACCAAGTACGCTCTTCCTGCTTGTCCCCCAGATGTTCTTTACTGCCTCCCCAAACTACACAAACCAAATCTACCCATCAGACCCATCCTTTCTGGTTCTACCACCCAAAATTACAAACTAGCAAAATTCCTAATTTTTACCCCTAACCCAGCATGAATATTCCGTCCCTAATTCCTATGAATTCTCTAACTAAAGAAATACTGAGTGTAAATAACGCAAACAACCTCTATATGCACAGCTTTGATATAGTATCCCTTCATACCAACGTACCAAAAAAAGAAGCCATCAATATCTGCATTAACAATTTATTTTCTAACAATCAAAACACAGTTCTTAATTTGACGAAACAACAATTTACTAAATTTACAAATGTCAGGAATGTCTGAATCAGACACATATTTCTTTTTCAATAAACGACTTTACCAACAATTCACTAGCTATGGGATACCCCCTATCGCCACACTAGCCAATATCTTTCTCTGCCACCATAAAAATAATGGTTACTCTACTGCCCCATTCACTACAAACCACACCTATATAAAAGATACGTCAATGATACATTTCTTGGATCAAGTAAAGATAAGCACCCCCAGCCTTCTTTAATTAGCCTTATAAGGCTAACTAACGAAAATATCACGACCTAACCTAACCAATCGTTAAGTCAACTGTACGCCCTTGACGATTGGTTAGGTTAGATCGTGGTATTTTTGTTAGTTAGCCTTATAAGGCTAATTAAAGAAGGCTGGGGGTGCTTATCTTTACTTGATCCCATTTCTTCTCTTTCACAATACCAATCATGCCCCTTTTTCCTTAATTATCTCATTTCCCAACACCAAAACATTAAATTCACCAAGAAAAGAATCCAATAACACCCTCCCTTTTTAGATATAGGCCTAACAATAACAATACAAAATAATAAATTCAGCACCTCCATATATCGAAACTAACATACACAGAATTACCTGAATTACCTGAACCACATCCCTTCACTAGTGATGTAGCGGATGTCATTTTTTTCACATCCGCGGATGCGGATGCGGATGAGGATGTTTGATTTCAACATCCGCGGATGCGGATGCGGATGTCTACATTTTCGTTATTTTTTAGGATATATTCGAGATTTGTTGTGTTTAACGTATATAATAAGTTATTATATAGAGAGAGCTGTAGCTATAATGTAGTATAATTGATTAATTGTACAATAATTGCTGTACTTTTCTCTGAACATATAAAATAATATCAAGCATCTAACTAATATAGAAATCAATTAGTGAATTCGTCTGCAAATAAATTCGTTATATTTTGTTGAGTTTCAGCCACAATTAGAAACCATAATTGTGTTACCAGGATGCGGGACGTGAACCCAACTCAAATGCACCCCACCGACCTCTTTCCCCAACCTCCACCCTTATAGAAAGAGATCTTTAATTAGCTTGATAACTATTTATATTAAGTTTAAAGTTTTATTAGGCATATTTATAAATGAGTAATTAAAATAAAGTAAACTAAGATGTTCATCGTTTAATGTTCAAACTTAATTATAGGAAGGTTATGCTTAAGGAACATTAATTTTTCTGCCTTTTCTGCTGCCAGTCTGTTTCTCTTTTCATCATATATTAATCCAGCACTGCTAAATAATCTCTCGCTTGGTACGTTTGTTGGAGGACAGGCTAAATGTTTCCTTGCAAGTTTACTCAAGTATGGATAGATATTCTGCGTATTTTTCCACCAACTAATAGGATTGTCACATGCAGCCAGGCGTTTTTCTTGGTGATAGCTCTCGATCATTTTTACTACATCTTTTGACATCGCGTAGGTCTCGTCATTGCTGCTTGACTCAAGAAACTGAGAGACAGATTCTGTGATAGATTTGCTTGTTGAAGGTGTTGGTTCTGTCACTGAAACTTTTATTCTTTTGGTGGGTGGCGAAGCGACAGATTCAAGAGATTGAAGCTCTTCAACTGCTTTGCCAAATGATGATTTAACTCGTTCTAATGTACTAGGTGAAAATAACTTAGCTTTGTGACGTGGATCTAAGTAGGTTGCAAGAGAGTAACTTCATACAAGAACAGCCTCTCGTCTTGTCGCTTGCATCACTTTTGCGCACAATGAACTAGTTCTATTAATATAGTAGAATTTGATAATTTCCGCTTATTAATGACGTTTTATCTCAACGGTCCACATCCGCAGTCCAAAGTGCGGATGCGGACGCGGACGCGGATGCGAGAAAATGTGCGGATGTTCCGCGGATGCGGATGTGACCTACATCACTACCCTTCACTATATAAAATTAATAGCATCAAAATCTTAATCCACCCTGACTATCCACTCTGTTCCTTCTATTTATCTTTCTACAATAAAACAGAATTCAGTCATAATTTCAGTATCAATAAATCTTTTACAAACATTTATTACAATATCTAACCAGAAATTTTCTTAACAATATTTATTTTTCCACCGTCATAAAAGGTATACAGTACTTTTCGTTTCCTTTTTACGACTACATCAGTTACAAAATACACACAGAACTTCGCCACCTACTCACCTCACCCACTTCTATCCCCAAATCAACTTTCAATTCGTATTTATCAATAACAACAGCATTAAATCATATTTCAATAATAAATAAAAACCCTCGACCCCCTGTCTCATTCACTATCTACTTTTTCAAATGCATTTGCTACAAAGCGAATTATATTGTTAAAGAAAGGCAGCAATAGTTAGTCTGATATAGTTTATTTTGAATTTGATTTTGTGTCAAATTTACGAAGACGGTTTATCATATGGCATAATGATAATTCAGCACAGCAACATAAGAATACCATAAAAGACAAAATACAGCTTATCTAATATGTACTACACTGTAATGCATGTGACTGCATGCGTAAGTAAAATTACCACGAGCCGCCACTGAATTATATATATATATATATATATATATATATATATATATATATATATATATATATATATATATATATATATAATATATATATATATATATATATTATATATATATATATATATATATATATATATATATATAAAAGCTTCACCGCTCCTGTAGTGTCTGTCAACGCTTGGATATTTAGCAGACACCTAATCCAACAACCAAAATATGATGGTCTCAAAGATGTGTTTTAAATCAACTAACTGCCACGTACGCATAAAATGCTACATATAATCGGTTGAAAGAAATTTACAGACAATTGACCATTCATGTCCAAATTTTTAAAAATTTAAATTTGGAAATTAGCAGATTATTAGTATGGACATAAAAAGATAACAAGACATACGACGTTGCTTCAAAGTTACAGGATAAAAAATGTATCTTAAAATTTCAGAGGAAAGAGTTACATTTTCTGAAAAAAAAACCTAATTTTTCGAGTAATTTTAGTCAAATTTAAATCAAATTACTGAACATGAAACGCGGAAAAACGATGGAAATTTCATTAAAATCGGACTGTAACGAAATTTTTTTTCGGAAAACATGTTCATCTCCCCTTTAGGGTTATTTTCTGATAATGGTAACTTACGATACCTAAAAGCTCACACTTTTATAGTTTCATTATTGTTTAGCTATGTTTTAGTTTAAATATATAAGGTCTTTTACATGTAAAACTTTTTGAGTTTCACTTTCAGTTTAATTAAAAATTTGTTAAGATTTTATACGTAACATTTTATTTTTATTTAAAATTAGTTAAAATACGTGTGTAATAACACTCAAACTAGGATTTATGGGCGCTTCAAGAATAGTAAGATTTTTTGGTAAAGAGTGTGTCATAGACGTTAAAACAGAAATGACTGAAATATCTAAAATTATTTTTTATATTTCTTCTTTTACAGGGGGTGACGTGGCCTTCAATGCACGTTCTTATAGTTCACTGGATACCACCTCACGAAAGGTCTAGATTTGTTGGCATGGTTATGTTAGGTAAGGAATAAATGCGTATTTGTACTGCATCTTTGTTGAGGTTGTGATGCAATCTATACTCTCCAGTTTATCGTTTACTATTTTCCTGATGTCGTTTACTTTGCAGTTTCTTAATTTTACTCTCCAGTTTATCGTTTAATAGTTTTTTATGTTGTTGTCTTTGCAGTTTCCTAATTTTACACTAATTCTTTTTCTCTTGCGGAACATTAACCTCTTTTGTCTCTTAAACCTGCTTCTCTTTCCGCTTTGTTGCCTTTTTGGGATATGTCCTTCCATAATTTCCAGCGTCTTCTCTTCTAAGGTTAACATCTCTTCCGTTGTCTTGCCCTGAAAGATGGTTTTCCAGTCTATTGCTTCCATCCAGTACTTTCCACTCAATATCTTCCCAGTTTATAGCTTTGGAGTGAAAATTAAAAATTTTGAATTTTCTTCTTTCTCTAGTGTGTGTTCTTTTCTTTCCTGTTGCGTTTATATTCGTTGTTATTTCAATAATGTTGTGATCTGAAATTATAATTGAACATATTTCTATGTTATCAATTGGGTTGCTGTTGTTTGTGAATACTAAATCTAGACAGTTGTTTTTTCTTGTATCTTCCGTTATTTCTTGTGTCAACATAACTTCTAGTCTTCCTGTGCGCCTCCCTTGTTTTGGTGTACACAAATATTTCTTCCTCTCTTTTTTATATTTCATAAATGGGAAATTAAAATCACCACAAAGAATAATATTTGGGGTTGGGGAGTGTAGATCTTTCCCGAAGCTCCTGATCTCTGTAATGGTATCTGAGAATTTTGTAGTTGGACTGTTCGGGGGTCTGTATATCACAATTAGTACCATATTTAATTTTTCAACTTTTGTTGCTACTGATTCTACATAATTCTTTGAAGAACTTATAGCCATTTTTGCCATATGTTTTTCGTGTGTATAAATAGCACATCCTCCTTTACGCCTTACTGTTCTGTCGGGTCGAAGCATGTTATAGTTGTCAATTTGTATTTCTTTTCGGTCGATACAAAATCCATAGTTTTCACAGTTCGTCTGACAGTCCTTCAGATGAGTTTCCGTGAGGCATGTAAAATGTCCTCTTGTTTTTTGCACGAGTCCGTTCAGGTATGTGACTTTGTCCAGGAAATGGATTGGTTTAAGGCTCTGACTGTTGGCTAGAATTATTTTTAATTTTCGTTTTAGTTTTCGCTTTATGTAGTTCAGATTTGTTTTCCAATGTTGGTGCATGTTTCGTTGCCCTGTGATCCTCCGAGAGTTTTCCTTTCTTTAGCTGTTTCGATACTTGTTGTCCGGATATTGCATGTAATTTCTTTCTGTATTTATTCTGTATGGCAAGGAGTTACAAGGAGTTACAAGGAAAAGAAGTACCTCAAAAGGCCTTGCGGCCCATACCGAGGAGGTACCAATGGCAACGGGTGCCAGGGAAAATTTTCTACACCCTCAAATAGTGTGCAAGATTTGGTCTAACCTTTTCTTGAACTGATCCACAGAGGAACTGTTCACAACTTCTGAAGGTAACCTGTTCCACGTGTCACAGAGAGAGAGAGAGAAAGAGAGAGAGAGAGAGAGTTACAAGGAAAAGAAGTACCTCAAAAGGCCTTGCGGCCCATACCGAGGAGGTACCAATGGCAACGGGTGCCAGGGAAAATTTTGTAAAAGTTTATTTTTCTTTCAACTATCCTAGCAGTAGTAGAAAACTGGATAGAAAAGTAGAAGGCTTTCTCCCCACCTCCGCTCCCTCCCTGCCAGAGGCAGGTACGGAAAAAGGTTGAAGAAAATACCTTGACCCTGGAAAAGTAGCCAAGGAAATTTTACAGGAAAGTGGAGAACATATAAATAGCTCTATATTTAGCTTGCTCACAGAGACACCGTGCAAGCGATCTCCTGCAGAGTTTTCATATGTTTTAGTCTTAAACTATGAGAGTATTCAGTACTTTGTCTAGCCTATTTTCAAACACATTTACACTTTGACTGGAAACAACCTCTGAGGGAAGTTGGTTCCAGATATTAACTATTTTATAGGAAAAGAAATTTCCGCAGACTGAGGTCCTAAATGTCTTTACACACTCAAATAGTGTGCAAGATTTCGTCTACCCTTCTCTTGAACTGATCCACAGAGGAACTGTTCACAACTTCCGAAGGTAACCTGTTCCATGTGTCACAGATCTTATACGTAAAGTAATTCCCACACACACTAGTCCTAAACCGTTTCAAATCCAACTTCCAACCATTGTTGCGAGTTGGGTTATCATTTAAACTAAACATACTTCTAAAATCGACATCGTTCAACCCGCGTAAGAGCTTGAAAACCTCGATCAGTTGACCGCGCAGCCTCCGAGTTTCAAGCGAAAACAAGTTCAGGGCGCGTAACCGTCGATTGTAGCCCATATGCCTAACGGAAGGGATTAACTTTGTGGCCCTCGCCTGCACTCGCTCCAGCCTCTCAATATCTTTCCTGAGGGTGGGCGACCAGAACTGCACAGCATATTCCAGGTGCGGCCGAACAAGGGAATTGTACAGAGAGAGCACAATCTCCTTGTTCCGAAACTGAAATTGCTTCCTGATATAACCCAATAGTTTCTGGGCTTTCTTTTCTACCTCTACGCACTGTTTCGTAAACTTAAGGTCGCTGCTAATTACCACACCCAAGTCCTTTTCTAAATCAGTCACCTCGATATGACTCCCCAACATCGAGTAGTCCGACTTGGGATTGGCGTAGCCAATGTGCATCACTTTGCATTTACCCAAGTTAAACGGCATTTGCCATTTTTCGGACCACTCTCCTATCCTACCTAGGTTCGCACGCAGTTCCTCGATCGCTTCGGGCGTCCCAACATTGGCCCCAAGCTTGGTGTCATCAGCGAATTTGGCGATCCGACTGACGATGCCACCGTCGATATCATTTATGTAAATGATAAACAACAGCGGCCCCAAAACGGAACACTGAGGAACACCACTAGTGACCGAGGCCCAACCCGAACTAGCCCCTTTAATTACAACCCTCTGCCGCCTATTCTCAGCCAGTTTTCAATCCACCTACCTATTTCCCCACCGATACCCAGCGCGCGCACTTTCGCCATTAGCCGGCGGTGAGGTACCTTATCAAAGGCTTTCTGAAAGTCGAGATAAAGTATATCAATCGCCCTACTCTTATCGTACTCACCAACATGACGTGGAAAAACTCGAGCAAGTTGGTGAGACACGACCTATGCCGTCTAAACCCATGTTGGGAGTCCCCAAGCAGCTTGTAGGAATCCAAATGGTCAACGATCCTATCCGCTATTATCCCTCTAATAATTTACCTACAACTGAAGTGAGACTAATGGGACGATAGTTCCCTGGACTTTCGTGATCCCCTTTCTTAAAGATAGGGGTCACGTTGGCTTCCCTCCAGTCACCAGGCACCTGGCCCGTCTCCAACGATTTGTTGAAGACTGTAGCCAGGTGGGGAGCCACCTGGTCGCGCACCTCCCGCAACACTCTGGGGAGAAACTGGTCTGGCCCAGGAGCCTTAAACGCGCTCAGTTTGTCTATTCTATCGGCAACGACTGTCGCGGTACATCGAACACTATCCAGGCCAGCACCTTCGTGCCTCACGCCTGGCTCGGGGATGATGCGGGTGTCCTCCCTGGTGAACACTCCCGCAAAGTACTCATTAAGCACATTGGCGATGTCCGCGTCGGAGGTCCGCAGAACGCCGCTTTCTACTATTAACTAACTGAAGAACTCCTTAGGGTTCCCCTTGCAGAGGCTTGCCACCCGTAGTTCTTCGTTACGTTTCGCTAGCCTAACCTTCGCCTTCACTTCCCTACACAGGCGGACATACGCTTCAGTGTTCTCGTGGGAACGATTGGCCTTCGCCCTCCTATACGCTACTTTCCTATTTCGGATAGCCGAAGCGATGTCACGATTGAACCACTTAGGCTGCGTTGAAGCAGGGGTGACCGGTTTTGAGGGTATGGCAGCAGACTGCAGCACCATAAACTCGTCCCGGAATGCACTCCACACTCCCTCAACATCGCCGCCGACCTCTAACCCCATCTCTCCTACGCTATCCCTGAGGCTAACAAAGTTCGCCCGCCGGAGATCGAGCTTACTGCCTCTCGAGTTACTACGCTTCACCCGAGGGACGCACACACGGAACCTAATAAGACCGTGATCACTCCCGCCCAACGATTCGTCAACGGTGAGGCCAGTGACGAGGTTGTCTTCGGTCGTGAATACTAAGTCTAGAACGCTTTCGCCTCGTGTAGGCTCGTTGACCCACTGAGTGAGGAAGTTCTCATCAGCAAAGTCAACTAGCCTCCTCCCTTCAGCATCGCAGTCCTGTTTTCCCACTTTATGCCGCGACAGTTGAAGTCTCCTAAAACTACACACACCCTATCCCCTAGCAGGCTACTGAGTTCGGTGTACAGGGCTGTATCCTCCTCGAGGAGGAGATGCGGAGGTCTGTACACCAAGATTAACCTATAGTTCGTCCCTCCCACGTTCAGATCGACGCCAAGCAGCTCCCGTTCCGACCGGAACTGGCAGTCAACCGGACTCAACGTGTCTCTGACGTATATTAGTACCCCACCCCCCTCCCCACGGGTGCGGTCTTTGCGAAACATTCTATACCCGGGAATTTCGAACTCCCCAACGTAGTCCCTACGATCAGTATGAATCCAGGACTCGGTGATAGCAACGATATCCTGGTATTCTGATGCTAAGAGCGCCCGTAGCTCGCAAAACTTGTTCCTAATTGACCTAGCATTAAAAAGCATTGCACGGAGGGAGCCTTCCCTATTCTGCCCCGCCCCCTAGCACGACCCGTTTCCCGAACAGCCAGGGCTGTCGGGAGTTGAAGAGCCCCTCACTAACGAGGGGGCAACTTCCGCAGGAGACTGAGCCCCCTCCAACGTAGGAGGAGGGTCACCCACCTGTACTTCGACGCACCCTTCAGTTAAGGTACGTCCGCCACCGGCTCATCATCTCTCTCTCCCCGGTGGGGCCCATCATCTCTCCCCGGACTCGACCTCACCATTCTGTATAGGTGCCGGTCGAGCAGCGCGCCTAGCACACCTTTACCCTTGTTATTGAGGTGGACACCATCCCTCTGGTAAAGGTCCCACCTACCCGAAAATGCATCGAAGGGGTCAATAAACTTCACGCCCAGCGGAACGCACAAGTCTTGTACCCTCTCGTTGATGCCAATGACCTTACTGAGCGCGTGGTCACTGGCATTCATTCGCGGTAAAATCCCATTAACATTCCCCTGTCTGTCTTCAGTTTTAGATCATCCGCAAGAGACATGATCTCGGTGATGATCCCTTCTGTAAGACCTACCCCACCGCCTTTGAGGAACAGGTCATTGCCACCAGCGTGGACAACGATCGCAGTCCTCCGACTAGCCACGCGCACCTTCTCTACCTCCTTCCTTAAGTGCGCCGTTCCCCGCCCAGGTAAGCACCTTACCTTCCTCCCATCCCGGTTTGCAGAAGCAAAGTACTTCTCCTGGCCCCTGATCTGCGAGTCCCCAATCAAAACGGTGTCTTCCTCCTTCGAGCACAGGAGACTAAAGCGGTTAGAGGTCTTGACAGGGGCAACTGGGGTCTCAGGCTTCGGCTTCGCAGCCTTCTTGCCCGAGACCTTTCGAAACCCGTCGCCACCCATACACGCAGTTACACCACCCGACCCACCCCGACAGGTAGCTACATCCTTCGGTTTCTTTGGGCCATCAGTAGGCCCCTTCCCACCCTTTTTCTTCATTGGCCCCTTCCCACCCTTCTCTATCGATCCCTTCCCACCCTTCTCTATCAGCCCCTTCTTTGCGCCCTCCCTTTGTTCTAGATACTTAATCTTACAGTTTAATCTGCTGGTGTGTTTTTAATTTGATCTTGTCCACTGGGTTGGATTTCCAGTGCTACGACCCTAGCTTCAAGCTTTTTTACTAATTCCTTTAGCTCTTTAACTTCCTTTTCGTGGTTGTCTCTAAGTTTACAAAACAAACATACACTAAGGGATGTGATATCGCTGATACTACCCTCAGGGAAGTCACGCACCAATGATTAACTTTACATTTAAAGCATTCTGCTTTCAATTTAGCTGGCCCTGCCATATTTTCTCTTTTTTTTTTTTTTTTCTGAATACTCTGAATAAGATAAAGCGTTCTAGCAATGAAAACTATCCAAAAACGTTCTGACCAGTATATAAAAAGGGGGGGGGGGTGAATTCATCCCGCGCGTAGACGCATCCACCTTTTGCAAGTGACGTTCATCCTTCCAGAAGACTACACCTCTCCTGCTGCCGCACCGACCAAAGGTCTCCCCAGGGCCGGACAGTCCCAAACGTGTCGCAGCTACCAACTGACAAACACTCGCGACGCAGCGTCACGGATTTTCCGCCAGGAGCGACAGCGAGATGCAGCCCCTTACTAAGTCTTACTAGTCACTCACAAGCGGCCAGACTCTTAGAATCCAGTGTTCAAGGGATATCCCACCAGACCCAGAGGCTACGCCCGAGACTTTACGCTGGCCTGGCAGCCAGCTGGGCAGTAAAGCTCTCTCACCTCAGAGCAGTACAGCCAAGCACCATCAATTGGTCACCAAAGAACGGTCGCAGGGGGCTGGTCAGGCCATTACGCGTTAGGAATGGGCTTAACGGGGCACTAGCCACACTCCATTCATCGCGCCCCTACGCCTGGGACCCCTCCATCCCAGTCTCTCACAACCTACGAGCGTTAAATGGTGTTATTTATAGAGGTTCCAAAGCCTCTCTTCCCACGCATGAGGTAGCAGTAGGGTCCTAATAGTAAAAGAAGAGAAAAAGACTTAATACTAAAAGTTTTTTTTTTTTTTTTTTTTTTGCAGTGAGGAGAACAACCTTAACGTAAGCTAAAAGGACAGAGTAGGGATGGGATGGGGTCCTAGTAACCCACGGGACGGGATTGTGAAAAATACTTCACCCGCCCTCCCGAAAGAGAGAGTTACAAGGAGTTACAAGGAAAAGAAGTACCTCAAAAGGCCTTGCGGCCCATACCGAGGAGGTACCAATGGCAACGGGTGCCAGGGAAAATTTTGTGAAAGTTTATTTTTCTTTCAACTATCCTAGCAGTAGTAGAAAACTGGATAGAAAAGTAGAAGGCTCTCTCCCCACCCTCCGCTCCCTCCCTGCCAGAGGCAGGTACGGAAAAAGGTTGAAGAAAATACCTTGACCCTGGAAAAGTAGCCAAGGAAATTTTACAGGAAAGTGGAGAATATATAAATAGCTCTATATTTACCTTGCTCACAGAGACACCGTGCAAGCGAACTCCTGCAGAGTTTTCTTATGTTTTAATCTTAAACTATCAACGTGTTAAAGTAATTCCCACATATACTAGTCCTAAATCGTTTCAAATCCAACTTCTAACCATTGTTGCGAGTTGGGTTATCATTTGAACTAAACATGCTTCTAAAATCGACATCTTTGAACCCGCGTCACGTAAGCGTCGATTGTAGCCCATATGCCTAACGAAAGGGATTAACTTTGTAGCATTTTTCGCCAGTTTCCAATCCACCTACCTACTTCCCCACCAATACCCAGCGCGCGCACTTCGGCTATTAGCCGGCGGTGAGGTACCTTATCAAAGGCCTACTACTCAATCGCCCTACTCTTATCATACTCACTCAACATGACGTAGAACAACTCGAGCATGATGGTGAGACACGACCTATGCCGTCTAAACCCATGTTGGAGTCCCCAAGCAGCTTGTAGGAATCCAAATGGTCAACAATCCTACTCGCTATTATCCCCTCTAAATATTTACCTACAACTGAAGTTAAATGGTGTTATTTATAGAGGTTCCAAGCCTCTCTTCCCACGCATGAGATAACAGTAGCGTCCTAATCGTAACAGTAGAGAAAAAGACAATACTAAAAGTTTTTCTTTTTTTTTTGCAGTCAGAGGAGAACATCCCTAACCTAAGCTAAAAGGACAGAGTGGGATGGGAAGGGGTCCTAGTAACCCACGGGACAGGTTTGTACAACAGACTTCACCCGCCCTCCCGAAAGAGAGAGAACCTAAAGGAATTGGCAGCCAATTTCTCTAGAATCCCACGACTCGGGACCGGAGGGCTGTCACACCCCAAGTATAAAGTTTACAACACGCAGAAGGAACGTGCATAACCTTTATACCCCCTGCGGCAGCCAGTTCCTCTAGAATCCCACGACTCGAGAGAGAGAGAGAGAGAGAGAGATTGAACCCACTATGTGTATGATAAAGAAACAATTGCAGGAGATTGTAGACACCAATCGACCAGGGAAGTACTCCTGGGGAATGGTTAGGTAGGAGACAGGGAGTGCTGGAATTCCCATTTTTTCTGTCATTGTCCTCTTTAGCTGATCTTTTTGCCGTGTCTCATCTACCCTGTAAGCAGTGGAGCATCCTCTCAAACACACACCCTCTATTCTTCACTACACATTACATGCATTTTACACACTCCACACCGTTTAAAATATATATATATATATATATGATACACACAGACCGTGCATGGAACAAGGAACTCTTCTAGGAAAATTAAATCCACTATAGTCCGAATAAGACAACCATATGAAGTTCAACGAAGAAAAATTCCAACTTCTAAGATATGGTAATAACAAAGAGCTACAGAAAAAAGGGTACAAAACTCCGCAAGCCAAACAGATAACACCAAATCCACAAGTCAGGGTTCTTGGAGTAATAATGTCGTCGGATGCAGAATTCAGAGAGCACTATCAAATCAAAATCACAACGGCTAGAAAAATAAGGGGAATCATCTGGAGGAGCTTCCGCAGCAGAAAAGCAAACATCATGCTCAAATTATGGAAGAGTCTAGTCCTACCAATAACACTGGTATGCAGCAATTTTGCTGTCAAGGGTTTTGTAAGTGATTCTTATAGAGTGTTTCCTGCTGATTTCGAATCTGCAATCCGTTTTTCTCAATCAGCTCAGGTTATCCGGCTATGGCCTCATAAGTAAAATAGAATTTTTCATGATTTTGTCAAAGCGGAATTGGAACAGTAACATCTATCATCACTTGTTTCACTTGTATAATATCTTTTTTTACTTTTCAGGCATATAGATAAAATATTTCATAATGAATAGAGCGTGTAAAAATGATCCCAATAGATTCTGCTACATATGTGGAACGGTTACCATGCCAAATAACCAGTCCCAAATCACTAAATTTGTGAAGACAATGTATAGAGCATACTTTGGAATTAAGCTAGGGGACCAGGACAAAAATTTTGCCCCTCATATGTGCTGCAAGACGTGCATTGAAAATTTGAGAAGATGGAGCAAAGGCAGAGCGAAATCTTTGCCTTTTGGAATTCCCATGATTTGGAGAGAAGGAAAGGATCACGTGACAGATTGCTATTTCTGCATGACAAACCTCCAAGGTGGGCTTATAAATTTATTTTTCTTAAATATTTTGAAATCCTCGTATGAAACTTGACATAATATTCACCATAATGTAATATTCACCATATATAGCATAATATTCACCATAATGGTAATCATACATTTACATATACATATTGTTATAGAAAATACATTTACACATACATATTGTTATACAAATTACATTTACATATACAATGATTGTATATTTTCTTTATTTTTCATTCATATTGTCCCCGAAGGGACAATATGAATGAAAAAGAAAGAAAATATACAGACTCCATCGACCTATTTCATATCTTACAGACCGCAGCCTTCCCTCACGAGCCGCCACTGTCTGAATGCTTCTTCTATTTCATATGCAAGTTTTATATCCATGTTTCTGTGTTTCTATTTTCAGGAGTTAACAAGAAGAATAAACACATTGTTGTATACCCTGACATTCCTTCTGCTATGAGACCTGTACCCCATGGTCCTGGAATTCCAATACCCGACCCACCTCAAACCCTGGACTTCGATGATTCTGATGATGAATCAATGACCAATGCCAATGACCAGTCCCAGTCGTATATACCTCAAAATACCGCTTCAAATGAGCCGAGGCCTCTCAACCAGGCCAAACTTAATGATCTTACCAGGGATTTAGGACCTTCCAAATTAGCTGCCGAGATCTTGGGCTCACGACTTCGAGAGGACAACTTGCTGGCTCCGGGAACAACATTCTCCTGGTATAGGAAACGAGAGGAAGAATTCCGCAAGTTTTTTGCAGTGCACGAAAATACCTCTTCCTTAGTGTACTGCTGCAATGTTGAGGGGCTAATCGAATCCTTGGGCCTGCCATATAACGCATCAGAATGGAGGCTATTTATAGACTCGTCTAAATGAAGTTTGAAAGCAGTACTTCTCAACATTGGGAATAGGGTTGCATCAGTCCTTGTAGCACATTCCGTACAACTTACTGAGAGCTACGATAACATGAAAATTTTACTGGATGCTCTCGTATACGACCAACATAACTGGAGGATCTGTGGAGATTTGAAGGTAATACTAATATCATAAGTAAACTATTGTTATTGACTATGTTGTTTTTCCAAAGGTTATTTGAGAGCGTATAAGAACACTTAACTTCCCCACAGAAGTGATACAGTCCAATGCATAGATTTTTTTATCTGATAGAACAAATTCTCTAAATTCTTTAAATATTTTCATTTTTTTCAGATTGTGGCATTTGTATTGAGAATGCAAGGGGGATACACGAAATACTCATGTTTCCTCTGCAAATGGGATAGCCGAGCGGATGAGAAGCACTATGCACAGCGTGAATGGGCATCCAGAGAGAATTTTGAACCTGGGTCGCATAATGTCGTTTCAGTGCCCCTTGTACGACCAACAAAAATTTTGCTCCCACCACTTCATATTAAGCTGGGCTTGATGAAAAATTTCATCAAATCAATGAATAAGGAGGGTTCAGCATTCCGATATCTCGAGAGTAAATTTCCTCATATATCTGATGCTAAACTAAATGCTGGGGTTTTTGATGGTCCTCAAATTCGAACTTTGATCAAGGATACTCAGTTCGAAAACACAATGACTCCAACTGAGAAGAATGCCTGGCAGGCATTCAAATCAGTTGTCACTGATTTTCTTGGCAAGCGTAGAAGTCCAGAATACGAGTCCGTTGTCGAAAACTTGATGGAAGCTTTCAAAGCTCATGGGTCGCGCATGTCAATAAAAATGCACTTTTTGTGGTCCCACTTGGACTATTTTCCTGAAAATTGCGGGGATTATAGTGAGGAACAGGGTGAACGATTTCACCAAGATATCAAAATAGTGGAAGAGAGGTACCAGGAAACTGGGATATCAATATGCTGGCGGACTATTGCTGGTGTTTGAAGCGAGACGTGCCCGAAGAAAAACACAGACGGAAAGCCAAAAAAACTTCATTCCTTCCTCAATAAACTTTTTTCCATATTCATTGTATGAATAAAAGTATTTATTCACACAATGTTTTCATTTTTCACGAGTGTTCTTATAATATTACTCGTATCTACAGTGTTTAAGCTAAAAAAATCAATAAATTTGGGGATAAAATTGGACTTATAATAAATGGCCAATAGAGAAAAAACCTGACCTGATTGAGGAAAACCAATGTCATTTTCGAATTCAGCATGGTCGAATTATATAATATGAGTTGAAAAAACCCTCACAGCAGACAAAAGAATTTCATATGCATACCAGTGTAATTGAGTATTGCTCAGTACTCACAAGCCTACACAGAAAAAGAGACATTGCGAGCATTGAAGCTATCCAAAGGACTTTTACGTCTAAGAAAGAGGAAACGGAAGGTGAAGACCAACTGGTCTCGACTACAATCCCTGGAACTCTACTCTCTTGAAAGAAGGCGCGAGCGGTACACAATAATATACATATGGAAAATACTTGAGGGCTCTGTCCCTAACCTCAGAAATGAAATAGAAACAAACTGGAATGAGAGAAGAGGCAGATTTTGTACGGTCCCAGCTGCGGTGGGACAAGGAGCAATGAAAACGAGGATGGAAAATACCCTCAGAATACGGGGCCCAAAGCTTTTCAATGTCCTTCCAAAAGAAGTGAGGAATCTCCAGCACACCGACCTGAATAACTTCAAGAACCAGCTGGACAGATTCTTGTGCAAAGTCCCTGACCAGGCATGCGTGGCTGGCTACGAGGGCAGGAGACGATCAGAGAGCAATTCCCTCCTTCACCAAGTCCCGCATATGAGGCGGGATGTTGCAGAGGGGTCGACCGCAGGTCGATCCTGAACCGTCGTTCAAACTCAACAAAAGTAAGTAAGTAAGTATATATATATATATATATATATATATATATAAAATAAAAATGTGGGGAATGCCACACCCTAACTGTATATGTGTGTTTGAACCTAAAGCAGTTCATCACTGTCAACCTTAATGACTTTTTGTAGCTAAATCCTCAAACTTAATGACGTTTCTAGATTAGATGTACTGATAAGTGATAACAGACTTTTTATGGTCAATGTACTGATAAGAAGGAGCAAGTGTCACTCTGCCCTATTTTGCCCTCGTCGACGTTTAACGTTCCCCGGTTTCTCCTCACCCCTTTCGTTTTATCTCGATTGCTTTTTCCGTCCTAAGCAGGTTTCCCCTGCGGGGTCACTGCCATCCCACTCCCTACACCTCCTGTCGAACTGGACGCTCAGGGGCGCAGCCCTCCGCCCCTTCATCCATCACCCCTGACTCGGAGTGGATACATACCATTCTAATAGAGACAACATACTTTTACTATATCATATATTACAAGGAAAATACTTTTTTATTTCCATAGGTTCCATAGGTTTTCATAGGTTAACATAGGTTAAATTTCAAGTACTGAAACATTCTGCACAATAATCATGAACAACTGTTAATGTAGACGAACCTAAACGATCAGTAACAACCATTAAATATAACCGTTTCTTTTCTATCGTAAATATAAGTAATTATAATTCATACAGGATTGCAATAATTCATTACTTTAACTTAAGATTTATCCCACTCCTACTGAAACATCTAAACTTCTGACTTTTATGAGTTTTTCAAATATGTACAGTATATATCTTAATCGAATTTCCGAATAATCGAATCGAATCTTAATCAAATCGAATTAAAAAATATTAACCCTCTAGGCTCTAACGCCGACTGGGTCGAATACTTACCATTTCAAATACACGCATTTAGACTTAACCCTAAAAAAACGTTCGGCGTTAAAGGGTTAAACATTTTACTTTTACGAATTGCTCTTCTGTGTTCCACCTTTCACTCCATTATCCGTATTAACACCAATGTGGTTATTGTAGTGCGGTATGATAATATACGGGAGGGTAACTTGTACATTTTGGGAAAGCACTAATTTGGATCGTTGTGGTAAAAAGTATATCTGTAACTTTGGCTAAAATTATCAATCAAAATATTTCCGAAGGAATATTCCCATCAATGCTAAAAACTGGTTGTATAACACCCCTTTTTAAAGGGGGTGATCCTACACTAGCAACAAATTACAGGCCGGTGTGTTCATTATCTGAGTTCAGCAAAGTTTTTGAAAAAATTGTAAAAAGTAGAATGCAGCGATATTTAGAATCTTACAATTTATTATATCGAAATCAATATGGCTTCCGTAATAATAAAACAACGGAAATGGCTATTTTAAATCTTATGGAAAATGTAAATATAGCTAAGGAGAACAAAGAAATAATTATATTAATATTTATGGATTTGAGTAAGGCGTTTGATGTAATAGACCATAATATTCTGCTTAATAAATTATATTGTTACAGCTTTAGAGGAGCAATCAGTGATTGATTTAAAAGTTATTTATCCAATAGATATCACTAGCGGAGCGACCCGGCGTTGCCGGGGTGGATGTTGAACGCTATATATATATATATATATATAATATATATATATATATATATATATATGCCCGGTTAGGTTAATTAAGTTGCCGGTTAGGTCAACTGAATGCCCGATTAGATTAATTGAATGCCCGGGTACGTTAATTGAATGCCCGGTTAGGTTAATTGTATACCCTTGATGATTGGTTAGGTTAAGTCATGATATTTTCGTTAAAGCCAACGAAAATATCACGACTTAACCTAACCAATCGTCAAGGGCGTACAGATGACCTAACCTGGCATTCAATGAACCTAACCGGGTATTCAATAATTTTACCATAGGTTTCGTAATGATCTTGATGACGTCATTTAATGTTTTAAAATTAATTATTTAATTTATTAACACCCACGTGCACAACCTCGGGACCTAATCAATATGTGTGTGAAGTTTCATGTTTGTAACTGCTTCCATTTTGGAGTTATGGCTGATGGCTGGAACACACACACACACACACACACACACACACACACACACACACACACACACACACGTCTTTTTATTATTATTATTATTATTATAGATAAACAATAGACTGGTACAAATTTATAACCGAAAGACTTCCGAAAATCAACAATTTTTTATAAAGAAAAGGGGAAAATTGGTTTTGTAGGCCTAGGGGGTCCGAAATTTTCATAAAATGGAAAATAATTGCTATTTTCTTACTTAAAGCGACAGGCATAATGATATTAGGATACCTAATAGAAATTGTGTAATATTTTAAAGTGGGGAAAATAAATAATTTTCTGAAAATGATCTTCAACTATAAAAGCGCATCTAATCAGATAACTTAATTAACGTATTTCTATGACATCTAAAAAATAGAATGATAAATCAATATCCTATCAAATTGTTTGTGTATACGTAAAATTATTTGTACAAAAGCCACAGTAATAAAACGCACAAAAGTCACGGTAAATAATTTCGAGTGTGGCTCGTTTAACTTTAAACTCGTGTTTATTTAAATTGCCCGTTTTAATTATGTAATTTTTTGTATTGAATCGATAAAGAAATCTTTTGTGAATCGAAAAATGTTAAAATTATAACAAATATCAAAATATTTTGTATAAAAATCATTGATTTTAAAAATGCATGTTTGTTTTTAGTTTTTTGCAAAAAGTTCTTTATGAATTTTAAAAATATATACTTTTTAAAATTGAATCGATAAATAAATCTTTTGTGAATCGAATGATATTAAATGTTTAGTAAATATTGACTTATTTTGTGCCAAAATTATGATTAAAAATGAAAAATTAAAAAATGCGTGTACAGGCATGGGAAGAACTGTACCCATAAAAGGGAGGGAAGGAATTATGTTAGGGAATTTTCTTTAGCATGGGCACTGCACAATAAAAAGACGCATCGAATGGTGAAAACCGCATTGTTCTACATCAATTGTAGCGACCTGTAGGTGTGCGCAAAAAAACTGTTACATATATATATTCGTGTGCAGAACGCTCCTCAATATTTACGTCGTTTCTATATATATATATATATATATATATATATAAGGCTTCATTTCTGAAATAGTATATTAGATTTTGTATCAGTAAATAAGGTTTGCTCCACTAAAGCGCTTGTCAAACATGGTGTGCCACAGGGCTCAGTTCTGGGTCCACTGTTATTTTTATTATATATAAATGACCTTCCACGTTCATCTGATATACTGAACTTCACAGTTCTTTGCAGATGATACAAGTGTCTCTTTTCCTTGCAAAGACGTTAATACAGCTAAGAATATATTTCATTCAGAATTCATCAGTGTAATGAAATGGTTGACCACCAATAAACTCTTCCTAAATACCAGTAAAACAAATTTCATGATTTTTACTAATAAAAGAAATGTATATCTTGATGAAGTTAATGTTAATGAAATCGCTCTAAAGGAGTGTACTGTAACAAAATTTCTTGGTGTGACGCTAGATAGGAATTTGCAATGGAGTAATCATGTAAATTATATCCCGAAAAAGATTTCAAGGAGCGTTGTTACAATGTTTAAACTTAGAAATGTAGTCCCTAAACAAGTTTTATTGACTCTTTATCATACTCTTGTTCTTCCTTATATATCATACTGCACCCTTATTTGGGGAAACTCCGCTAACAACGCATTAAATGGTATCTTTGTCATCCAAAACGAGCAATAAGGTTATTATCTGATGCTGATTTCCTTGATCACTCTAGTGCATTATTTAAAAAGCCAAACCTACTAAAGCTCAACGATATAACCAAACTGGCACATTTTATTTTTATTTACAAGTGTAAGAACAAAATCATTAATTTGCAATGGGTAAATAGATATTTTGTAACTCATCAAGAAATCTGCTCGTATCAGACCAGAAATAGATCAAAGCTTGTTATACCTCAATCTAGATTGTCTTCATCACAAAAACTACCCATTTTCATTGGATTGAAACTATGGAATGACTTGCATGCCGATATAAAAAACATTGTGACTGTAAATTTGTTTAAAACCAAGTTGAAATCCCGATTAATAATGGCATACTAACAAAAATCTAGGATTAATGTCCACTAATATTGTTTAATATTGTCCATTAATATTGTTTAATATTGTAATATATACATGTTTTAACTATTAATAATACTTATTTACTTATTATTCATTTATTATTATTAATTAATAACAACTAGCTTGCTTATTTTTAATAAGAGCCCAGTAAAGCCTAAAGCTTAAGGGCCAAATTAAATAAAATAAATAGTCGAGCTTCACAATTATTCATGTCATTGTAATTTGAAAAATGTATTTATTTTATTATTATTAATAAAGGTTATTCTATCTATCTATCTATCTATAAATATGGTCCTTATGGTCTTCTTGTAACCCTCGACAGTTGCTTATTTTAATTAACGTTAACTTTAAATTTAATTCGAAATACAAATTCCTTAATGCACCGTTAACAATTCAAAATATTTAAATTAATCGACAAAACAGGAAACTCTCACCTTCAAAACATTTAGTTAGTAGGATCAACTTGTAAATACATTTCATTAGTAGAGGAAGAAGTTGTTCAGTAAGTGCTCCAACAAAATAAATCTGTCTATTCGCATCTTTCATTTAGCGTACCATGTCTTTCATTCATTTCATTCATATCTTCACATGCTGATTTACCCGATTCTTACAAACGATTCCATTCTCACGACAATCCCACTCTGAAAGTTTAAAATTCAAAGAACTTTGGTGTTCTTTGAGGTGATATTTGCGTTCGTAAGTACCCTACAAACATTTTTTTTAATACTTTTAAAAGACATCTATCAGATATTTCGAGTACTTTCACTGGGAATCAACTCTCAACCTCGCGTAAAATGAGGGTGGATTGCGGTTATGGTAGGAGGGTAGAGAAAAGGGGTTGCTGTCAGTTGTCCCAGACTCCTGAGTTTCAATGAGGAATAAAAGATAAGGTTCAGAGGAGGAGAGGTTGTATTCGACAGATTGGAATTTGAGGAAAGGCCACGAATGTTGCAGAAGTTTATGAAAAATGAATCAGGCAGAGATCCAGGACATCTCGAGTGGGCAGTAGCAGAACTAGTTCCACTGCCGGGATCTGCGTCCCCGGTATCGGTAGCGGGAGAGCCAGAAGTGGGGACATTTATAGTCACCTCCCCACCGGACTCCGAGGCTCTTGAATACGATGCTACTTTTTTTTTAATTTTGAAAAAACTGTCTAGTATGTAAAATATAAGTACGTGTAGTGAGGAAAGGCCAGAGAAGTGTGTGTTTGAGAGTATACTGAATTGCTCACAGGGTAGATGAGATACAGAAAAAGTTCAGTTGAGGAGAATAGTGACAGGAGAAACGGGAGTTCCAGAACGCCCTGTCTCCTGCTTAACGTCCATCCTGGAGTACTTCCCTGGTCGATTCGTATCTACAACTCCTCCAATTATACTCATGAATTTTTTTTTTTATTTTATGATTAAAACACGTCTCGAAGAAATTTTTTACTAATTTTTAGTGATATTATTCTCTTATTTCAGGAGCTACGTTTGGAATGGTTCTTATCCTTCCTTTTAGTGGATTCTTATGCGATGTTTTTTCATGGGAGATTGCATTTTACATCACAGCAGCGTTCCCCCTAATTTGGGGAGTATTTTGGTTCACATTGATGTATGACAGGCCTAAACTGCACCCGAGGTAAGTTGCATAGTCTTCATGCCCCTTCACGACTAAAAGACTGGACCTAAACACACTTCGTCGACAGAATATTTCATCGACACCCAATAACTTAAACTTACCTAACCAAGCCTAATTTAATGTATCCTAACTCTAACTTTGTCGACAAGACCAAAACATCGACACCGTCGTTCGAAGTTTTAATATATATATATATATATATATATATATATATATATATATATATATATATATATATATATATATATATATATATATATAATTAGGGTGTCTCTTATTTTCGAAGTGTTGATTTGTTTAGGTTGCGCCCCCTCAACCAGTTCCATTGGTTGAAAAAACATCACATACAAAATTTGTTTTGGATTGAACAATGTTTAGAGGTCGCCCCCGCTTATTAAAGTTCATAAAATATAGCTATTATTTATGCAATTAATATTTGAAATTACTAGCAGTTGTCAAGTATACTAAACATATGTTTTTAATTAATTAATCATCATATTTATGATGAATTCAATTAAATTATATTAGAGATAATTGTCAAGTTTGTAGCTGAAAATATTGCTTGATAAGACAGATCAACCTGTTTAAACATGTTTCATCAAGAATGCTCCAGATTATGTTGCAATTGTTTATTTGTCATCATTCAGTGTTCTGCTGTCATAAGTAAAAGGTGTGTAACTGTGTATCACTATACTTCTTTTTTGCTATTATCAGATAATAAACTATGAGAATGAGGAGGAGGAGCCAAAAGGAGCTTGTGTTTTACCAAAATCTAAGAAAAAACGAGGCATGAAAAACATCATGACTATTCAGATGTCTGCTGCCCTGGATCGTACACAAATTTCCTCTAGAAAGGCACATTTATCTCGCAGAGGCAGCTAAAAGGTTTGGTTTGGACGCTTCAGATTACAACATAAACCAACATTCTATCCATCGCCTTCGAAATAAGAACCGAGCTCGTCATGCTAAAGAACTTAAGGAGCATTTCCATGGAGAATGTTCTATGACAGTCCACTGGGATGGCAAGATGATGGAGGACCTCACCTCGCACAAGCACATTGATCGTCTCCCAGTACTTGTGTCAGGACCTGGTGTTGAACAGCTGCTTGGTGTCCCCAAAATCCCAAACTCAACTGGAGAAGCACAAGCTGAAGCCGTCTTTAACTGCCTGAATGAATGGGGAATTACAGAGAGAGTAAAAGCAATTTGTTTCGATACAACAGCTTCAAACACGGGTCAATATAGTGGAGCCTGTGCTCTCATCGAAGCAAAATTGGGACATGATGTTTTGTACTTGCCTTGTAGACACCATGTTTTAGATTTATTGTTGGGAGCTGCATTTGAAGCAACATTGGGATCTACATCAACTGGTCCAGAGATATTGATCTATAAGCGTTTTCGTGACAATTGGACTTCTGTTGATCAAAGCCAGTTCCAAACAGGTGAGACAGACACGATTACTAAAGAAGCAATTATCCAGTCTAAAACTGAACTAATTCAGTTTGCTAGATCCCAGGCACCTATGCTACGGGATGACTATCAAGAACTTTTGGATCTGTCCATCATCTTTCTTGGAAGTGTCCCCAATAAAGGCATCAAGTTTCGTGCACCAGGTGCCATGCATCGAGCTCGCTGGATGTCCAAAGCGCTCTATTCTATCAAGATGTGGCTTTTTCGAAACCAGTTCAAGATGACTAAGACTGAAGAACGAGGAATTCGAGATCTTTCCCTTTTTTCTGTTCTCATCTATATGAAGGCTTGGACAACATCCTCACTCCCTATTGAAACCCCATTTAATGACTGGCTCCTTATGAGGTCATTGATTAATTATCCTAACAAAAAGATTTCTGATGCAACTAAAAAAAGCTCTCTAACCACTTATGGTACCTGTCTGAAGAAGCAGTTGGTCTTGCTTTCTTTGATGAGCGAATTACTACAGATGTAAAGAAACGCATGGTAAAGGCATTAGAAGATGAGTCCACTGATAGACCACCCAAGCGTCCTCGGATTCCTGAATCGACCTTCTGCTCTGGTGAAGGACTACACCAACTTGTTACAAGAAATACTAGAGAATTCTTTACTAAGCTGAATTTGCCAGAAGGATTTCTGAACAAGGCACCCAGCACTTGGACATCCAGCTGTGAATATTTAAGGGCCAGAGCTATTGTTGCAGCTCTATCTGTTGTAAATGACCGGGCAGAACGTGCAGTAGCTTTAGTTCAAGAGCTGAATAAGAAATTGACAGTGGGGAAGAGCAGCTCCAGTTCCTGCTCCAAATTGTTGCAAAACACCGCCAGAGTCACCCAGTTCCATCAAAAACTGTTCTTCTCAAAAAATAACCATCAATGAGGTCGCACCTTAAAATACACCATATTGTATAATCATTGTATATTAAATAAATGTTGTATAAGGAAATAATGCTAATTAAAGTAATTAAAGTATGTAAATAGCACTGGCATTTTGAATTTATCTCTATATAATAAACTAATGGTTTTTTTTTGTAGCAATGCTTCATTGCTGATTGTATATAAAAAAAGAGCCAGGAAGGATTTTGGATAGGAGAAAAAGGATTGGGATAAAGAAGGATTTTGGATAGGAGAAAAAGGATTGGGATAAAGAAGGATTGAGGACCAAAGGATGGATTATAACAACATCAAGGATAGGTTAGAAAAGGATCAATGATAAATAAGAAGGCCTATACTTATAAAACGAATCAAACTAAAAAAAAGGAAGGAATTATGTGTATAATGAGCATAATCATATGTCAGGAGCTATTATGCCATGGTCACCATTTTTATTAGCCGGGGGCGACCCCTAAATATGAATATGAAGTGAAAAGTAATATGAAGTGAAAACAGAAAGAGTTTCAATGGTCCAAGATCACAATTTTTCTCCCCTATTGTTACAGAGATTCAAACCAAAGGCGAATTGACCTATAACGTAATAGAGAGAATATCTACTCCTCTGAGGTTATGCTGTCATCTTTGCCTTTTGATCAACAATGTCGTGTATTGTTTTTTTAATAAGAAATTGAATAATGTTTAATAAGAAATGTAATAAGGTTGTTTTAGCGTATTATAAACTGATTAAAATTGTACGAAATTAACATATGTAAAATGTAATTATTTGAAATATAAATCACTAATTAGCAAACGTTAGAGAGGGATTGGGATTTTTGGAGCATATCCCCCTTGCAGTCTCGGACCCAGTTGGGTATAAGAAAGAGTGTTTTGTTCGATTAAGTTATAATTGTTATTTAAAGTTAACTAGAAATTCTCTCCACGATCAAAACGTTAAATTGTAAGTTCCCGCTCACCTTCCCCGTCGTGTTCATTATTTCAAAATAAAAATTAGAAAATAGTAATAATCGTTGTAATTTCGGATCTTTTCCGTTTCATGTATTGTTCCCGATTTTGTTGAAAATAAGATATTTAATGTAGATTTTTACGCTGATTTCAAAAATGTAAGTTTTTGTTTGGAGAAATGAGCGGTTCAAAAGTTAGGTTCGGTTAGGTTAACTGAATGCCCGGTTAGGTCAACTGAATGCCAGGTTAGGTCAACTGAATGCCCGGTTAGGTTAATTGAATACCCGGTTAGGTCAACTGTATGCCCTTGACGATTGGTTAGGTTAAGTTGTGATATTTTCGTTAAAACTAACGAAAATATCACGACTTAACCTAACCAATCATCAAGAGCATTCAGTTGACCTAACCGGGCATTCAGTTGACCTAACCGGGTATTTAGTTGACCTAACCGGGCATTCAATTAACTTAACCGGACAGAAAAATACAGGTCCGAACAAAAGCCCCCTAGAACAAAAGCCCCCTGGACAAATTGCTGGGTAGAGCAAGTCAGGTGTCACATCTAATCTGAAAAGATCAGAAGATATTTAGGTGAAATAACCAATAGCAACCTGTTATGTTAATTGAATGCCCAGTTAGGTCAAGTGAATGCCCAGTTAGGTCAACTGTATGCCCTTGATGATTGGTTAGGTTAAGTTGTGATATTTTCGTTAGTTTAAACGAAAATGACGAGAGCCAAAATACATAAACTATAAACTATAAACATAAACTCTAAATAATAAAGAATAAAAATAATTATTAAAAAAAATTTTATTATTATTTTTCCTAGGGGGCTTTTGTCCTACACTCAGAAAAATAACGGTCGAAATCTATTCACACAAATACTTAGTGACATAAGCCAATATTACTAAAGAATACAATAACTCTTGTATTAGTTTTCAGTTGTATTGTTATAGTTTTTGACCTAATACAAAATTACAATAACAAACCTAACCTCCTTCGCTTTGTTAAAGGAAAATGTCGGCCGCAAGCGCGATGTCAGTTGAAAACCAGCCCGCTAACCCGTTTATAAAATATGGAAATTTTAGAGTAAATAATTAGAAACAGTGTGCAGATAACGTAAGATAAAAGAAAATAAGAACTAAATCTTAATTTTACTACAACAATCAAATAAGATAGAAGTAGAAGGGATAAGCAGTTAGTGACGGTGTTATTTAGCAGTAAGAGAAAAGTCAGGAGAAAGAAGATGTCTTTGTATATGTTAAAAACGTGAAACATGATAATAATAATTTAACACAAAAAGAACTTTTTAATAAACATTTTTTAAATTAAAGAAAACGTATCAAATTACTTTAATAAGTACATTTTAACTTTAATAAGTTAAAATCTAGTTAAAATCATTTTTCTTTATCGAGGGAGGCTAATTTATTTTTTACCCATATCAAGCTAAAATACATGTACATTTTTTAGACCTTTCTAATACTTTCATTTACTTTTAATTTACAGAGCTGGGCACTTGCGGCATATTTTGCGGTACTGCGGTACTGCGGTACTACCAAACTACCAAACCGGGACCGCATAACGCAGTACCGCAAAGGATCGCTGAAAGTACCGCAGTACCGCTACCGCATTCAAATTTCCGCGTACCGGTTTGGTACCGGTTTGGTAGTTTGGTAGTACCGCAGTACCGCAGTACCGCAAAATATGCCGCAAGTGCCCAGCTCTGCTTTTAAATACATACTTATTTATTACTTACTTTATTATACATTATTTTATTATATTATAGATCAGTTTAAGATGGAAGGTTAAAAGAAGTAAGAAATTTTAAGACAAGTGAAGGTTTTAAAGCAAAGCAAAGAAAAGAGGTTGAAAGGAAGGGAAAAAAAAATTAAAGATAAGTTGAAAATTTCAAAGTACAGAGGAGGGAAGCCAAGTGAAAATTCTACATTATTTCTACGTACTAACAAATGCTTCCAACTTGAGGTTTAAGGCAAGATAAGCATCTAGTCTATTTTTAAAGGATTCGATCGAATCACTTTGAACAACGCTGGCTGGCAATCCATTCCACAAATTAACTCCACATCAGGTGGTCTCTGAACCAGAACTGGGCATTTGCGGCATATTTTGCGGTACTGCGGTACTTGCGGTACCACCGCACTACCACCCCGGGCCCCCATAACGCAGTACCGCAAAGGATCGCTGAAAGTACCGCAGTACCGCTACCGCATTCAAATGTCCGCGTACCGGTTTGGTACCGGTTTGGTAGTGCAGCAGTACCGCAGTACCGCAATATGCCGCAAGTGCCCAGCTCTGCTCTGAACCTTATATCCTTTCAATTATTTTTATTTTTTCAGCTTTTAAAATGGTGGCCGTTAAAATTCATAGTGTGGCGTCACACTTTATTTTCATTTTTACTTTTTATTATCTTTTTCTTAATTAAAAGCCATTAACGGTTTTAAGATCTTATCAGGGATTAAGCGATCTTATCAGGTGCTTAAATTTTGCTCCTTGCACTTCCTCTCCCCTTTCTCCTTTATTCTCATCCCCCATTACCCATTCGGCATAAATGAACCTATTTACTCGTATCTCTGATTAGCTTATAAAGCCAAACCAACCAATCATACTGGACCAAATATTTCGTAAGAACGCATCGGCCCTCTACAATACCAAGCATAATACTGTTCCAATAAGCAGGGCTATAATGAATGAAAATCCTTGCGTCATATTCATCCAATAAAGGGGCATTTTTTACATATTCTAAATGTGTGTCAGTATCACAACATTGTCTGTTTGGGAAAAACATTTCATACAAACAATAAATCATAATTTTACTCTCATGTATACCATCTTAAAAAAAGTAATTAGAGCTTCTCTAACATATTTAATGCATTCTATTTTAGACGTAACGAGTTAACGATAGGAATTTCTACGTGGGTGAAGAGTGAAGGATTTTAGGCTTTCATCCCCACCCACCTCTCACCCGAAAGAATCTATTCTGTCTGAGATGCCACAAAAGTGATGGTATTATAAAAAAACCACATTTATTCATACATGTTATTCCATCCGACTATATATATATATTTGCTTGACGCGGTTTTCTGTAACGCCAATACACTTCCTTTCATCCTTTTTATATTGTACCTTAATTAAAAACAAATATGAAGCTGATATTTCTGATATTTCTGCTAAACAGAATTTCGAGAGAAGAGAGAGCTTACATTGAATCATCAGTCACTGAAGGAGGAACGAGAGAAATAAAAAAAAGGCCTGTGCCTTGGAAATCCATAGTGACGAGTCTTCCTTTTATCGCGATAGTGGTTTCCTGCATGGGGAACACTTATGGATTCGCAATTTACTCTTCCCAGATGCCGAATTACTTGTCTAGTGTTTTCCACTTCTCAATGACCAAGGTTAGTATTATATATTTCCTATTTAATTATAATAATTACTTTGTATAGCAAGTATACAAATCAAAATGGTATGGAATGGAGGGCTTATAAGATACTCCGTAAGATGCCCTTATGAGATATAACTACTTAGACCATTGCATGGGCTACACAGTGATCAATGTCGTAAACACTGCTTTCCGTCGATCAGCGAAGTTAAACGAAATTGGGTCTGGCTAGTAGTTAGATGGAAGACTATCCTCTGCGTCCATATTATGTAGCGACCCATATTCTCATAGCTACAGCTGTGAATATGAATATAATTTAAAGAATTATATTTCTGGGTTTATTTTAATTGAATTTAAGACACAATAGCCATAATGTACGAGTAATCGTTTATCGTGCAAAACGGATCAGATCAAAGGTAAATTCATGTAAAATTTGTTGTTCATGATCACGAAAATATATTTTTTATTATTTATGACAGACAGGAATCATTTCTGGATTGCCGTTTCTCTTTCGGTACTGCGGTTCCTGCACCTTTACTTACCTTGCTGATTACATTATTTCAAGGAAAATTCTTACGGTAGCGACTACTCGAAAGATTTCCAGTGCCATTGGTAAGATTTCTGGGGGGAATTAATTTTATAATTGTGTTCAACCACAAGAAAAATGAGGTTCTGAGAACAGCTAACTTCGGGCTTATCTGTCACTATCTTACAGGGTTATACTGCCAGGTTCCAAAATAAAGGCATAATGCTTGCCATTATAATTTCATTCTCCTTGTCGTATCATTCCCATGATTTGTTGAATGGGAAAGTAATGTGAATCACATTAGAGCAACGTAAGTTTACGTTAATTACATCACTGCATTATACAGTATATGTACACTGCATTTTAAAATTAAACCAGCATAACGCAAAAACAGTTATTCATCATGTCATCGTTTGAGTAGATTTCGTTAGTTAATTTCTTTTATTTTTTCTTTAATATTCGTGAGAGCACAATCTCTGAAACTTAGGCTTTTATTCTGTTTTCGAAATTTTAACTAATTTACAGATTTCTATTTCTATCTTCAAAATTATATTTTAACAATTATATACGAGTGTGTGTATATATATATATATATATATATATATATATATATATATATATATATATATATATATATATATATATATATATTATATATATATATATATATATATATATATATATATAATATATATTATATATTATATATATATATTATATATATATTATATATTATATATATATATATATATATAGATATATATATATATATATATATATATATATATATATCTATATATATATATATATATATATATATATATATATATTATATATATATATATATATATATATATATATATATATATTATATATATATATATATATATATAATATAATATATATATATATATATAATATATTATATATATATATATATATATATATATATATATATATATATATATAATATATATATATATATATATATATATATATATATATATATATATATATATATAGACTTTTAATTTTAATTTATGCACCTACTTTTCACGACATCAATTTTTTTCAGGATTGTTTGGACCGTCAGTGGTGTTTTTCATTCACAATTTTATTTGCACTCGAAAATCAAACGGCATTTGTTTACTTAATCTGTACAGCCCTGTTTTTCAATGGAAGCGTTGCAGCATCAGTACTTATCAACAATGCTGATATTGCTCCTAATTACTCAGTAAATAGCGTAACTGCGTAAGAAAAGTAACTTGAAAGACTTAAAAATGTGTCATTTCCAAGTAAAGAGTTAGGGTTTTTCAACGGTAGAACCACCCTTTGCAATTGGTCAAAAGTCTTGATGCTGATCCTATCGAGAAAACTAGGAAGTCGGTTATCCCGTTTAAACTTCCTTCAACACGAGGAGTCAGTGAGATGCGAGAAACCTGGAAGGGTAAATTAAAAATATATAGTCATAAGGACCAGGACCGGATTAAGGCTGTGAGGGCCTAAGACTAATATGAGGGAAGGGCCAATATATGTACTATAAGGGTGAGTCAAAAGTAGTGCCCGATTTCTGTTTTTTGCAATTGCAATTGTGCAGTATATTGTATAGAATTCATAAAACCTTCAAACAAATAAAAATGTATATTTATCCAAATTTAACAACTACCAAAAATCAAAGCTATATACATCAAAAAAATAACAGCAAAAACAGCATACAATTCACATAGAGAATGATTTCTTCCTTCTTGGCTTTAAACTGTGATATCAAACAAAACATCCCCCTTTCTTCGACATAATGAATGATCATTACACTAGTCCTAAATTCCTAACGTCTAAAAAACAATTTCGGAAATGGTTTAACCCTTTGAAGCCAATCATACAAAAATGGATGAAAATCATACATAAATATCAACAACAATACACCATCAGATATAATGACCTATAAAAAGCTCTTGATTAAATCCAAAAAACTCTTCTTTTTTTTCCACCTCTAAAGATATAATAATGCAGTTATCTATGATATTACTTAACCAACCTTGTGACAAAGATTTAGGGTTTATGATATAAAAATTATGGCCTAAAAAATATGAAAGCCTAAGGCTACAGCCGTATTAGCCTAATGGTTAATCCGGCCCTGATAAGGATGCATAAACAAAAAACATAGACTTCCGCAACCTTCTCTTCATAAAAATACTATCTTCTATTGCCTCAAATCACTTAAAAAGGAGTTTTGAAAACCATTTCTTCTATCTAAAGAAATTATATATCATTAATAGAAATTATTATATCATCTGGCAAGAAGCTTTAATATCCAAAAGAAGGGAAATACTTCCCTTCGAATGCACTCTCAAAAAAGTATAAATTCTAAATTTGTTTTATTTTGAGTATAGGCCGAAATAAAAAAAAATGTAAGCATGGAAAGCCTCGGACGGTACTGTAACCTCAACATGTCATCAGTAAATATCGTAAGTTAATGCCGGTTTGCAGACTATTATTTCATAATTTCTGGAATAATGTAGGATATTTCTCTTTAATTTATAGAGTTTACAGAAACCTATATCATTGAAATTATTTCCTTTGCTTAGGGATTCAACTGTTTGTCAGTCTTCACAAACAAAATGATACCATAGATCTATAAGGGTAAAAGTAAAAGTGGCAGAATTTGGGTCTCCTCTTCATGTACGATATTTCCCACAGTGCCGTGACTTAGTGGCCTTTCCTTATTAGCGAAGTGAAAACACTGGGGTTGAGTGGTTGGGTTTTGATAGTGCTGATTAATAATAATTCAGATGTTAGGGCAATGGCTTGCAAACGCCCGCAAAAATACCCCAGTATATAAGGGAGAGAGCCAAAATCAAGCTCTCTAACGCCCATGATGCCATTTTATTTATTTTATTTTTTATAAATTTTGAAAAGATTGTGTGTGTGTAAAATGCCTGGTGTGCAGTGTAGAATATAGGAGAAGTGTGTGTTTGTGAGTATGCTGGAATACTTAGAGGGTAGAGGAAACACAAAAAAAGATCAGCTAAAGAGGACAGTGGTTAGGAGAAACGGGAGTTCCAGCACTCCCCTGTCTCCTGCTTATCGTCCCTCCCGGAGTACTTCCCCTCTCCATTGGTGTCTACAATCGCCTCCAATCAGTACGGCACAATCGGTACATTAACAGTAATTCTAGATACTTTTGATAAGAGAGAAAGAATATGAAAGCAAATAACAACCCAACCAATAACCAACGAGACATGAGGAAGGCTGACAGAATTCCTTATATGTAAATTTGAAATGTTCCCTATAAAAAGAAATAATCAAGAGGTAAAAAATCCGCCAGCTTGCACTCATTTGAGCTAATGTTGGAAATAATTTCGAATTGTACCTCAAGTTTATCTATCTTACCAACGTCATACACATAAGGTAAACTAAGCATATGAGGCAAAATTTTAAAAGAAATCGGGGTCATTTCTAGAGATTTTTAAGCTCTTATTGTAAATTTATTAAATTAATTTTTAAATAACGAATTTGAAGTTTTCTTTCAGGAACTTTGTTCGGGATTAGCAACACCTGTGCAAGTCTTTCCGCTTCTCTTTGTCTGTTTATAACCGAGAAATTTTGAATGAGGTAATAAAATATTTGTTAAGATATTTGTTAATAATGGCACTTCTTCTGTGGGTTTGAGAGCAAATGGGATTTATCTGTTTTCGCTATTAAATGCAATTGC
>JAJOZX010012692.1:0-75000 GCA_023014485.1 Bathynomus jamesi
GTGACCCATGCATGGCAATTAAACACACATTTGGAATTTTTCATCATAAAATATGCCATCCTCCCACTCATTGTGAAATTTGTAAGTTTTTTTTGTTTCTGGCACTTGGTCCAGCACTCATTTTAATGATGTTAATGCAATTGGACTGGAGACTGACCTTCACCACTGATTATTCCAAATGACTGACCCATCACTTAAGTGACACATGCTCATAACAGCTCAGCTTACCACGTATGAAATTTTGGCAGAAATTAAAGTTAGCAGTATCATTTTCTGTGACATTAATTAACCCTTAAGTTCCATTTTGTAGTTCATATGTAGTTCATATATTCATGTTTTACATGTTGTTTCAGAATTTTTACATGCTGTTTCTTATGCTAATAAATATCCTGTTTTATAAAAATAGACGTTTGCTAAGTTTAATTGCTTTAATTGACCTAATTGGTAGATTTTCCTGATGAAAATGCATATGGCACACATTGTGCGCTGCGCGCCTACTTAAGGGTTGTGTGCTCGTTAGTATTGTGAAATGTAAGGTCTCTGTTACTAGGCTAAGCTACTGGTCATTCTGCGATTTACTGGTAGATCACAATCGACATTTTGGCCACCCCTGGTTTAGACCATACTACATAAAAAAAAGTGGGTAATTTAAGGTACCCTACTGTGAAATAAAAAGGGTCTACAGTATAGCAGAATTACCTTCAGTAACTTAGTTAATTTATTCTATTTGAATCTTATCATAAAGAGTAAAGTCCTAGTTAAGCCTAATATTTCCTCACAATGTCTAAAGCTTATTGTATAGCATGGTGAGATGTATGATTAAAACCTAACCAACCCAAACCAAACTTCATATAGACTAATCTAATCTAATGTATTAGCTACCAAGCTGTTGCAGACAGTGTCTCTGAACTGCATCTGCCATCTGGAATTGGATCATATTAAAATAAAGCTTTTTTTATTCTTTTTGTGGTTTAAATTTAGGCTTAGTTTTCATTCAGATTACAATTAGTAATTTTGAGTAGATTTCAATAAATAATGTTACCACATCACAAAAACATTCAAGGGTGGTGGTGCGAGTGTGGATAGCAGGCTTTGGTAGAGTTAGAGAAATTTTGTGCCAAAATGTGTCCATTTGGTTACTGATCAAAATGTCTCCTAGCCAAAAGTATCAAAGTGATGTTAATAATAAAAGCTATATGCATAAAATTAATAGAATCTACCCTTGTATAGAATACTAAATAATGGTAAAAAAACTAACCATACAAAAGTAGGATATTTTTAGTTTCAATGAAAATATCACAATTTAATCTAACTAATCATCAAGGGCATACAGTTGACCTAACCAGGCATTCAATAATTTTCCCATAGGTTTTAATTAATTATATTAATCAAAACCTAAGGGGAAACCTTTGTGACATAAAAAATTTTTAATGAAAATACAGGGTGTCCGAGAATTATCTGTACAATTTTTGGCTGTTATTAAAAGTCAACCATGAAGTGTAGAAATTCCAGTGTTGTCCCATTTTACAGAGAATCTCATTAAGTTTTTTCTGATACCAAGTTTTGACAAGTTTTTTAGAAATTCCAGTGTGTCCGAACATTATCTGTACAATTTCATCTTTTAATAAAATTCTTGATAACACACGTAAAATTCTTAAACAAGATTATTTAGAATCTGTATTTTCAAAAGTTTCTTTTATTAAAGTAACATTGTTACAAACATTCGATATGTGCACCATTAGTGATTCGTAAAACATCCAATCGATACTCCAAATGTTGCCATGTACGCTGCAGCATATCCACATCAATTCGCTCAATAGCAGCTGTGATTCTTGCTTTTAAATCATCAATGTCTGTCACACCGCGTACATTTCTAAAAAACTTGTCAAAACGTGGTATCAGAAAAACTTAATGAGATTCTCTGTAAAATGGGACAACACTGGAATTTCTACACTTCATGGTTGACTTTTAATAACAGCCAAAAATTGTACATAATTCTCAGACACCCGGTATCATAACTTAACCAATCAAGGGCATACAGTTGACCTAACCAGGTATTCAATTAAACTAGCCTGGTTACTTTAAAATGGGACTTTTGGCTCAGGGGGGGGGGGGGGCGTTTTGGATGGGGGGGCTTTTGGTTCAGGGGATGTTTTGGCTAAGGGACATTTTGATCAGGGGATGTTTTGGCTAAGGGACATTTTGATCAGGGGATGTTTTGGCTAAGGGACATTTTGATCAGGGGATGTTTTGGCTAAGGGACATTTTGATCAGGGGATGTTTTGGCTAAGGGACATTTTGATCAGGGGATGTTTTGGCTAAGGGACATTTTGATCAGGGGATGTTTTGGCTAAGGACATTTTGATCAGGGGATGTTTTGGCTAAGGGACCATTTTGATCAGGGGATGTTTTTGGCTAAGGGACATTTTGATCAGGGGATGTTTTGGCTAAGGGACATTTTGATCAGGGGATGTTTTGGCTAAGGGACATTTTGATCAGTCACCATCAATTTCCTATTATTTTGTTTCAACCAAACTGTAGGCTACCTTTTGATTACAATAAGTTTTTTAGGCTCTAAAGATATAAATCACCTACTGTAAGAAATCACTAACCCAACTAATACAGAACTTAGAAATAAAAGGCTCTCAGTCATTTGGCCCAAATGAAATGATAAGCACATTTTGGCTCATAAGTTAATGTTTGGTACAAATGGACTTGTAGACTTGGTCTATAAAATATTTTTCAGTCAGAGTAATCAATTTTTAGAATGACTTACCAAATGATGTGGTAAATAGTGGCTCCTTAGTTGGTTTCAACAAGAAAATTTGGATACTTTCATGAATGAGAGAGTTTTGCAGATTGTAAATAGTGTACCAGTATATTCTTAGCTTAAGCTATGTATGCTACTTCGGTAGCTCTGTAAGTAGCTGCATGTTAATTAGCTGACAAGGGATTGGCAGTTTGCACAATTTTATTACAAATGTAGATCATGACTTGGATAACCTAAATAGACCAGATTGGCATCGCAACCTAAAGCAAAAGCTCCACCTGTGTAATTTCTTTATTTATGGTCAGATTTTTATGAAATTTTCAATATAAAGGTTTGTAAGGCAGACATCAGAATAATGCACACCATTTTTTTTTTTTTTTAAATTTGAAATTTTTTTTAACATTTTTAATTTTTCTAAAAAAAAAAATATATATACCATATATTATATATATATATATATGGGCATACAGTTGATGGTAATTATGCAGCTAAGGAACATCACTGAGTTTGGTGATAATTTCTGACAAGTATCATTGCACAAAGCACAAAAAAGTAGCAGAAAAAACCCAAGAATTATCACTAAATAATGCAGTAAAAACAATAGTTATCACCAACTGAATGCGAGAACTTTAGGTTAATTGAATGCCCTTGATGATTGGTTAGGTTAAGTCATGATATTTTCATTAAAACTAATGACAATATCATGACTTAACCGAACCAATCATCAAGGGCATACAGTTGACCTAACTGGCCATTCAGTTGACCTAACCAGGCATCCAATTGACTGGGGCAACTCACAAATAAAGATCACAGCAGTGCATTATCACATGCTCACACTACAACAATAATTTTAAAAAATAAACTTTGATATAATTAAGATTGCAAGTTTCACACACCATGTTGAAATAGGGTGTGTCAATTTTGTCAACTTTTTTCAAATCAATTTTGGTAGTGAAAATATAGTCTTTTCATGTCAAAACTTGAAATTGGCAAACCAAAATGAAATAAAATAAACCCTTACCTTCATCAATTTTACCTTAAAGTTTCAGAAATTGACTCTTTTACTAAATAATAGGACATAAATTGATTAACTATTCATCTGTCACAGAATTATCCCACTGATCGCATATGGTGTGTTTTCAAGGTCATATAGTTGTTGTACAATGTACAAGTCACAACATGAATAGAACTGTCCCTCACTCTCAGTTGCCTCTTAGATGTCATAGACGGTGGTTTGCTGTTACTGCTCTTGTACCTACTTCATAGTTATTCTACTAGACAAATATTACAGTTTAACTGTAAGTATGGATTATTGATTATTACAATTATTTATTATTATCATATTCTTCTGTCTAATTATGTTGTAATCCCATGAAATATTTTTTTATTGAATTTTAGAACATCGAATGACTAAACTTTGAAACATCATAATTTTCAGATATTCCTAAGATGCCAAAATTGAAGACAAGAGGTCAGTCGTCATGCCACTTGAGCCTGTTGGTTGGTACAGGCAAGGAGCTTCCCGTATCAGAACTACCAACAGTGCGAGACATGCTGAGACTAGGGTTACTCCTTCGTGAACAAAATACAAAGGATAGAAGGAACTACACAGAGAAAGAGCTCATAAAGGACATGATTCCCCCTCTTCTGCATCAGTGGAAAAAAGCTAATGTGTTATTCAAACCACCTGTACTCAATCAGTATAGAACTATTGAGCTAAAATTAACAAAGCTGTGGCACAAAGCAGTTGAGACATCACTTGGTAAAGGAAAACTAGCAAAGAAAAATAAATTTCTGCACACACTTGATACTCTTCTTGACATTTTTAACTGCCAGTGTCCCATAGAGTTATGTTCTGAAGCCAATTGTTCTCCCTCATGCAGAAGAGAACCTCACCCTCACATTGATTGTCGCTGTCCTTGTGAGAAGAAGATCCCTGTTTTGGCGCTGCCTTTCATAAAGGTGCAGAGAACAAAGGCAGGAGGCCAAGGAAGTATGCAGATTGGTTTGGCAGATTATTCAGAAACCAAAAAACAGATTGTTATTGCTAAGAAAAAAGAGAAAATCTGAGAGAGGGAAGAAAGGAAGAAAAAGAAGAGTGAAGAAGCCACCCAAAGAGATGAAGAGCTCTATCAAGAGGTTTCTCACTTCTTTGAAAGCTCTTCAGATGAACAGAAAGAAGCAACATCAGATGATAGCTCCAAAATGCCATCTGAACCTTCGCCGAAGAGAATGAAATACAACACTAAAGACATCTCAAACATTGCCCTTACCAGTATTCGCCACCATACAGGACTACGAAAGACTGCAGAGATTGCCACTGCCACTTGGATAGATGCAGGACTCATCAGCCGAGAGGATACATCCTTAGTGATAGATCATAATAAGATAAGAAGAGCACAAGAAAAAATAATGAAGGAAATATCTGATCAGCATGAAAAAGATTTGAAGGAGGAAGGTCTCTCTTGCCTTTTGTTTGATAGAAGAAGAGATGACACAAAAGTTCTCCTAGAGGTAGAGGGAATGGACAGAAAATTTCCTGGTCTCATCAAAGAAGAACACTACTCTGTGTGTTCCAAACCTGGTGGCTGCTATTTGTTTCACTTTGTTCCTGAAGCAGAAGTAGAAGGCAAGAAACATGCAGAGGCAATTGCTGATCAAATAATATGTTGGCTTCAAGAAAGAAGACTTGACAGTTCACTGCAGGCCATTGGTGGAGACTCAACTGCGGTGAACACTGGATGGTAGGGTGGTGTTATGACGCATTTAGAGAAAAAACTTGGAAGAAGGCTTGTTTGGATTGTATGTTATTTGCACACAGGGGAACTACCTCTTCGTCATCTCATCCAGGAACTTGATGGTCCTACAAAGAGCAACAACAAGTGATCAGGCCCCCTTGGCAACATGCTAGATGAAACAACAGAATTAGAAATAAATACAAAATTTCCAAAGGTCGAAGTAGGCCCTCCCCTTCCAGTATTGTCTGAAGAAGTTGTCAAAGACCTCAGCACAGATCAATCTTACGCTTATCGTATTGTTCAAGCAATCAGATCAGGAGAGTTGCCTCAAAATCTGGCTCTCTTAGAGATTGGACCCGTAAGTCACAGTCGTTGGTTAACTACAGCAATTCATTTCTGCAGGATTTGGGTTTCCAAACATGCACTGAAGGGCAAAATGCTACAGAATTTGATGTTGAATTTATTATTGGGTTTTATCTTCCTCACTGGTTCAATGTAAAACTTAATCCAATGTGGATGGAGGGGCCCAACCACATCTTGTTTCAATTACAGCTACTGAGAACCCAAAGGAATAGTGGTGGACATCGTGTTACCTGTGGTGAGAAGGTCCGCTTGGTATGCTAGGCCAGAGGCAGTTTTGCAAGCAATACTCTGCAGCCAATGTACCAAAGAGCGAACTGAGGCTGTGGAAATCATTCTAAAGTTTAGAGGAACATCACTAGATGATGACCAGCTGGGAGACTGCTCTGTTCAGACAAGGAAGGTACCTCTGATAAACGTCAATGCCACGAAATTGTCAGAAGTAATTAACTTGAGTTCGGAAGTTTTGGAGCCACCACTGACAACATGTATAACAAACAAAGATTAAACACAACTTAAAGAGGTCCCAATGCAAGTGCCAAAGTGGCCTTCTCACACTCAGAGTGTGGAGAGATGTGTGAAAATGGTCACAGAAGCAGGTAGTCAAGTTTACAGTCATGAGAGGCGAGAAGGCTCCATCAAAGCACAAGTAGCAAGCCGAATGCTGATATCAAGGAACCGCAGCAGAAAGGACACGACTGCATTGGTTACTTTCAAATAAAGACTCTGAATGATATCTTATTGCCACTTTAAATGTTGATAGGATGTTTGTGCACATTTGTTATTTTGTTACGAATTTACGGAAAAATGGAATTTCTGAATTAAAATTGATGTAGGTAGGAGTTATTTTTATTGTTTTTGAAGCAAGGATATTATTTTGTATGCCAAATGATTACATTAAATTACTACCAAATCACATGATTTTCAATTTAGTCATTTCACCCCCAAAATTGACACACCCTAATGTTGGAATCAGACTGAGAAATGGCGCAATTTTAAACCTAGAATAGAGCCAGGTTCAAATTTGATTGGCTTGATGATGTCACAAGAGCGCTTGTTGCTTGGTTGATGTCTGCCATGTTGATCATGGCAGCAATAGCGGCAAATTCAAATTTTTTCTTACATAATTTCTTTAAACTTCATAAAATTATATTTCCCTAGTATATAATTAATTGTAATGTGATGTACATATATTTCTAAAGTTGAAAAGGGTAGTGTATGTTTATAAAGCCACGTGCCCCTTAGCTGCATAATAGCCCAGTTGACCTAACCATGCCTTCAATGTTATTCTGATGTCCACCATTGAAGGCCTGGTTAAGTCAACTGTATGCTCTTGACATTGGTTAAGTTAAGTTATATGTTATTTTCATTAGTCTTGACGAAAATAGCATGACTTAACCTAACCAAAATTTGTCAAGAGCATACAGTTGACCTAACTGGGCCTTCAATGGCGGACATCGGAATAACAATGAAGGCAGGGCTGGCAAAACCCAGTAAAAACCCAGTTGGGTTTTCACTGGGTTTTTGTCAACCCCTGATTGAAGGCCCAGTTACGTCAACTATATGCTCTAACTAGGCTGAAACCTATAAATCCAATACGTTATAGCTAGAAAAATAAAATGTTTTGGGGTTATTATTGAATATTTCACCAACAGTGACCTTGACATTCAATAATTACCAAGTTTAGTACGTATATATTATCATAGGGGGTCTGGGGGAAAGCCCCCCTGGTTAGCACACGCAGTTAGAGAACATACAGATTAAGGTTGTGTTATATATATAATATATATATAAGCAAACAACCACAAGGAAAAGGAAACACAAAGTCTGAGCGCTTTCGTGATATATTCACATTATCAAGGAGGAACAGAAAATTTTCTGTTCCTCCTTGATAATGTTAATATATCACGAAAGCACTCAGACTTTGTGTTTCCTTTTCCTTGTGGTTGTTTGCTTATTAATAAGGTCACGTGTTATTTTGTGATTCTAGTGCATATATATATATATATATATTCTTAGCCCATTTGGTTTTTGCTAATATCCAAAATACATTTTTCTAATGTATTTTGGGGTGTTTGGTTCATATATGACCTTCATTTCTAGCGAAAATGAACTAAAACATAGGAAAACTTTAAGGTATTTTTTTACAAGAGTATATTACAGGCTTTTGAGGAATTTTGGAATTTTAGTTTAGTTTTAATATATAATCTAACCTGTTTTTTTATTGTTTTTGATGTTGTTTGAATGAAATTAACCTTCATTCAAACCGCATTAAAAACCATCAGAAACAGTTTTGATTTACAAAACCTATAATGTACACTTGTAAAAATTTACCAACTTTAATATTTCATAACTTTGTTTCAGTTCATTTGCGCAAGATATGAAGGTCATATTTGAACAGCACACACCAAAATACATTGGAAAAATGTATTTTGGATATTAATTTCAGTGTTGGTGAAACATTCCAGGGTTAATATTCATCTTTTAACCTGCTCAAGCGCAGTTAAAACAGTACAATATATTGAATTGCCATTCAAAACTGACCAAGAAAATATATATCTTATGTTATGCAAATTTGTTCAAATGTACTTTTTTTAATAAAATATATTTCCTGTCATGGCTACAATGTACTTTTTTTCGCTACTCTGTGACTTAATTAGTTGGTTGGGTTTTGTTCTGGCTATTTTTTTTTTCTAATTGGATTTAGTTTAGTGGTGTTTGTGATAGAATTATGATGTGCCATTCATGTGATTTTGACTTTGAGAACTTGATTTGTCATGTGCCCTAGATGAAGACAAAGGATCGGATGTTTTTATCAATTACAGCATTATTCTCTCATCCTTAACTTGTCCGAAATGTGACAGTGAGTGCCTAATATGAAAAGATCAGATGATGTTTAGGTGAAATAACCAATATTAACCTGTTAGGTCAACTGAAGGCCCAGTTAGGTCAACTGAAGGCCCGGTTAGGTCAACTGAAGGCCCGGTTAGGTCAACTGAATGCCTGGTTAGGTTAATTGAATGCCTGGTTAGGTTAATTGAATGCCTGGTTAGGTTAATTGAATGCCTGGTTAGGTTAATTGAATGCCTGGTTAGGTTAATTGAATGCCTGGTTAGGTTAATTGAATGCCTGGTTAGGTCAATGAAGGCCTGGTTAGGTTAATTGAAGGCCTGGTTAGGTCAACTGAAGGCCTGGTTAGGTTAATTGAATGCCTGGTTAGGTCAACTGTACACCCTTGATGATAAGAACATAAGAAATTTTTATAGTGGGCACACTAGGGGCCACTTCAGCCCATCGAGGTAGCTCCACTATGTAAAAACTGCCTGTACATTGGCAACAACCAATTTTTACAAAACTAATTAATTATCAATTTAAAACTAAAGATAGAATCTGTGGATCCAGAGGATCAGTCATAATAGGCTACTATCCAAAGAATCCAGTCAATTTCATTACAGTACCGTACCCATCAATAACAGTACCTTGCCAACCAAAGATAAGTGACAGTCCATATCAATTGCGGACCAAGTCACAATTTACAACCATATACATTACAATATATATACTTAAGAGGAAAAGTGTAGGTGTGGCTGTAAAGACTGTACAGTAATGTAGAAATGTGTGTGCACCCATTTAAAGGTGTTTGTGGGGCAAGTGAAGAGCATGAGTTTTTCAATACCTCACAGTACTATGGGGGGGGGCACCACTCGGCAGAAGAATCTCTTTAAATGGGGTGTGTAAGGACAGAGAGTATCCCCTAACCCAAGATGCTGCCTCCCAAAATCCCACAACACTTGTGTTGAGCTGTGGGATCTATCCACCTAAATGCACATATTATATATGAAATAAACTAGTACCATTCATGCAATAAAAATGGGCTTGAACACTATCACCAGATGTCCCTTGCAGACATCAAACTATCCAACCTTCTTTTGAAAGAATCAAGTGTATCTGAAGTCACCACTTCTTCTGTCAGACTGTTCCAAAACTTAATTACGTACTCTGTTTGTAAAACTATGTTTTCTTAAATTTGTTCTACATCTTGGCTTAAATAATTTCATACTAGTCTGGTTATTGTGATCTTTGATGAAAAGAGAATCAAAATCTATCTCATCCAACCCTTTTATCATTTTATACACCTCTATCATATCACCCCTTAACCTCCTCCTTTTTAATGAGAACATGTTTAGATATGCCAGTCCTTCCTTATATGTCAATTGTCCTAGAGATGGGATCATTCTTTTGCTCGTTTCTGTACTCTTTCCAGTTTTTCAATATCTTGTATCAAATAGGGACTATTAAATTGAATACTGTATTCAAGGAGGGGTCTCACATATGAAATGTATAGTTGCTTTATAATATTGGGTGATTTGTATTCAATGTGTCTGCATGAGATTGAGTCTAGCATTTGTTTTATTTCTGATTACCATACAGTGATTTGATGGTTTAAGTTCATTAGTCACAGTGACACCCAAGTCTTTCTCTTTATCATCATTTTTAATCAAAATTCCATTCATATTGTATTCAAATTCTAGATTTTTTGGCCCAATATGCATAACCTTGCACTTATCAACATTAAATTTCATCTCACACTTATCTGCCCAGGCTGTTACTCTGTCTAAGTCTTTTTGTATTGTCATTGCTCCTGCTACTGACTTAACATTATGGCCTAATTTTGTATCATCAGCAAATTTTGAGATTTTACATGATAGGCCCTTCTCTAGATCATTTATATAGACAACAAAAAGCAGAAGTCCCAGCACAGACCCCTGTGGGACTCCACTCAATACAGGTCTCCAAGTAGACTTATTTCCATTTAGATGAACTCTGTTTTCTGTTTCCTAGCCATTCTTCTATCCAGTCAGCTATATAACCTCTTATACCATGGGCTCTAACTTTTACCAACAATCTTGCATGAGGAACAGTATCAAATGCCTTTGCAAAATCTAAGTATACTATATCTACTGGCTCTTTATTGTCCAAATGCAATAGGACTCCATCATAAAATTCAATCAAGTTGGTTAGACAGGACCATCCATTTTGAAAGCCATGCTGGCTATCATTTAAGTTGATATTTTCATTAGTTTAAATGAAAATGATGAGAGCAAACTTTTCTGGTTAATTTTGAGGTGTTTTGTACAAAACTGCCATCCGTTTCCTGTGCAAATGCGTAGTTTTCGAGATGACAATATCTCGAAAACTACGCATTTGCACAGAAAACAGATGGCAGATTCGTGCAAATCACCTCAAAATTGACCAGGAAAGTTTATCATAAAAACAGACTGGGTGTAAAAACGAATAATTACCCATTCCAGTAATTAACTGTTTTTGGAGATGGTATCCAAAATTGGTAAATGTTTACTATAACACCACCACCTCCAATTTTTTTGCAAAATACATTTTTTAGTAGTTTTTGGTGTGTTCTGTTCAGATCTACTAATCATTTGTTGTGGAAATGATCCACTTAAATGTTACGAGACACTGAAGTTTACTAAGTAAATATAGGGAATTTTGGGCATAAGCATGGGTCATTTCCATAAAAAATAAATAGCAAATCAGAACAAAACACATGAAAAACTACTAAAAAATATATTTGCAAAAAACCCAACCTAACCTTACCACAAAACATTAGGACCAATCAATTTGTGATGCGTGATCTTTACGGGGGCTCTGCCCCCGTACCCCCGAGACCTAAATTATACAAATGATTATTATTAAGTTACATTATTATTAAGGGTATTATTATAGTATTACACCCGTCTAACGTCCAGCAATTATTATATATTCATTAGGTAGATTTTTTAATTCTAAGACACTTTTCTTCTATAGCATTTCCATCGCAAATGCTTCATTTTCGAGATATAAAATTTTTTTGGTGTGTATCTAGTGTGTTCGTACATTCTTTTGATGTGCGTGTGCGGCTGACCATTACATGTCTGCCCAATCACTGTGCTCCATCCATTTTGAATTTGAATCACTTTGCTACCAGAATGGCTTTGTGTGACACGTGTTCGTTCGATTATTACCGCTATATTGTCGCTTTCTACGAAAATTTAGAAAAAAGTTGTTTCTGCATGCTCACAGTGTTCTACCGACAATAGTGAAGTGTAGTGAAGTTAGGTTTAGTCAGTTTAGTTGGGTTAGGTTAGGTTAGGATATGTTAGGTCAATTTTTGAAGGTGAAATTTGTTTTTTCTATGGTTTTTGATGTGTTTTGAACGAATCTGACCTTCAAAACCATCAGAAATGACTCATTTTCTGTGATTCCTGCCACCCCAGCTGGGGGGAGGGGGTTATCTCAAAAAAGAGTCATTTCTGATGGTTTTGAAGGTCAGATTCGTTCGAAACACATCAAAAACCATAGGAAAAACATAAATTTCACCTCCAAAGGGAGACGGGTGTAATACTATAAATTTACCTTATTAAGTTCCCAAACATAAAAATACCATCTTGTAAAGCATTTAAACTGATTTACAGGTATATCTGACTAAAAATATTAAGTTTGAATGGGAGTTAAAATGAGAGAATAATGCCGTAATTGATAAATCATCCAATCCTGTGTATCCATCTTGGGCACATGACGAATCAAGTTTTCAAAGTCAAAATCACATGAATGGCACGTCATAATTCTATCACAAACACCACTAAACTGAATCCAATTTGAAAAAAAATAGCCAGAACAAAATCCAACCAACTAATTAAGTCACAGAGTAGCGAAAAAATAGCCCAATCAAGAAAAATAATTTATGAAAAAAGTACATTATAGCCTTCACATGCCATACCTAAATTTATTTAAAGGAAAATGGCATCAATCACTAGACTAGATGAAAATAAAAAACAAATGAATGTCGTTAATATAAACGTGCATTTGACGTGACATCACGTCAAATCGATATGACGTGACATCACGTCAAATCGGTATTGTTAATTAAAATTTCAGAAGCAAATATCTTTGTAAATACAAATTTCCCAGAATAAAGACATACACCATTTTTCTTAGTAAATTATGATGTACTACTGGAAATATTTCATTTTACTTGGGGTGCAGGTGGTGTTATAGTAAACACTAGCAAAAGGTCGGCACTATGCGCCAATTTTGCTGGATCTGCGGTGCTTTGGCTGAATTGTGGGCCTGCGGCATATTTTATTTTGAACATCAGTAGCCCTTTATCTGGATATCATCCCTATTCCTCTCAACTTGGGCCTCAGTAATTGGGGCCTGCAGCCTTCCAGTTACTGGCAAACCAATTATTCATTCAATAAACTACAGAAAAGAATGCAGCCATGAAAATCTAAAGCTTCACAAATCTTAATACAATGAGCTCGGATTTGAAGCCTAAGATTTTCATGACTGCATTCATTTCTATAGTTTTATTGACCAAATAACTGAACCAACAGTAATTGGGGGCCCTGCGGCCCGCCAAATCATAGTTTTCATTGTTTCGAGTGCATCAATAATATTGTTATAGTGTTCCATTAGTTGTGATAAGCATGATCTTCCTGACCAGAATCAATGTTGGTTATCATTTTTTTTTCTGAGTTTCCCCATTAGCCCCACCCCTCTCCCCCAATACCCCCACTCTTCCCCCATTACCCTCAAGGGGGGAAGGGGGCTGGCACCTTGCAAAGGATTTACTTTAATTTTTTTTGGGTTACATATATATTTCGCATCTATTTTTCTGAGTTTCCCCATTAACCCCACCCCCTCCCCCATTTTGTGCCAAAATTATGATTAAAAATGAAGAAATGGGAAGAACTGTACCCCTAAAAAGAGGGGGCAGGATTTATGTTTGGGAATTTGGTAATTATTCATTTTTTGACCCAGTCTCTTTTTATAATGAGAGCAAACTTCTCTGGTCAATTTTGAGGTGTTCTGCACGAATCTGCCATCAGTTTCCTGTGCAAATGCGTAGTTTTTGAGATATCGTCATCTTGAAAACTACGCATTTGCACAGGAAACGGATGGCAGTTTTGTACAAACACCTCAAAATTAACCAGAAAAGTTTGCACTCATCATTTTCGTTTAAACTAACGAATTTAAACGAAAATATCATGACTTAACCTAACCAATCATCAAGGGCATATAGTTGACCTAACCAGTGTCACGTACTGAACTGTCCGCAAAATATTAGGACCAATCAATTTGTGATGCGTGGTCTTTACGGGGGCTCCACCCCGTACCCCCGAGACCTAAATTATACAAATGATAATGTAATAACATGTGCCAACCTTGCATGGGTAGTCCGCTAAATTTCGCCTGCCCTTAAACTGAAATGACACGTGTTTATTTTTAGGATTTTTTTTTACGATACCTAAAGACCTTCTGGTCTTTTCTTAAAATACAAGCACTATTGCATTTAGGGCAGGTCACGGATGTCTTAATTATTCTGTGATTGAAAAAAAGGTCTAAACTCTTGTCTTCATCGAGGGCAATATGGTGGATCACGTCTTCAAACTCAAATATGCATAACTAACACGTCATACTTCTAGTCACAAAAAACCAAACTGAAGAGTTCAACAGACGAAAAATTGCTAAAAATGATTTATTTGTAAAACAGGACAAATTGAATTACGCAGAAGTAGCCAAAATCACCAAAAATAAGAAATATTCACCAAATAGTCGATATATATTGAAAAAACACCAAAAATAGGAAATATATTTGGTTAATATTCGTTTTTTGACCCAGTCACACCCAGATATAACAGCAATATATATTGAATAACCAATCAAAACTGAATAAGAAAATATATATATTATTTTGTGCAAATTTGTATAAAATGTACTTTTTTATAAAAAAATATTTTCTACTTTCTAATATGTATGTATATAAATTTTGGTTAATTTGTTTATTTTGGCTACCTTTTTTGGTATATTTGGTGATTCTGGCTACTTCTTCGTAATTCAATTTGTCCTGTTTTACAAGTAAATCATTTTAGCAATTTTTCATCTGTTCAGTTTGGTTTTTTTTGTGACTAGAAGTATGACGTGTCAGTTATGCATATTTGATTTTTAAGACGTGATCCGCCATATTGCCCTCGATGAAGACAAGAGTTTAGACCTTTTTTTCAATCACAGAATAATTAAGACATCCGTGACCTGCCCTAAATGCAATAGTGCTTGTATTTTAACAAAAGACCAGAAGGTCTTTAAGTGCCATAAAAAAATCTTAAAAATAACTGACATTTCAGTTTAAGGGCACGTGAAATTTAGCGGACTACCCATGCAAGGTTGGCACATGTTATTACATTATCATTTGTATAATTTAGGTCTTGGGGGTATGGGGGCGGAGCCCCTGTAAAGATCACGCATCACAAATTGATCGGTCCTAATGTTTTGCGGACAGTTCAGTACGTTACACCAGTTAGGTCAACTGTACGCCCTTGATGATTGGTTAGGTTAAGTCATGATATTTTCGTTTAAATTCATTAGTTTAAACGAAAATGATGAGTGCAAACTTTTCTGGTTAATTTTGAGGTGTTTTGTACGAAACTGCCATCCGTTTCCTGTGCAAATGCGTAGTTTTCAAGATGACGATATCTCAAAAACTACGCATTTGCACAGGAAATGGATGGCAGATTCGTGCAGAACACCTCAAAATTGACCAGAAACGTTTGCTCTCATTATAAAAAGAGACTGGGTCAAAAAACGAATAATTACCATATATTTTAATAAAAAAACACATTTTATACAAATTTGCACAAGATAATATATATATTTTCTTATTCAGTTTTGATTGGTTATTCAATATATATTGCTGTTATAGCTGGGTGTGACTGGTTCAAAAAATTAATAATAACCGGGAATTTTTTTTTAGTATGGGCACTGCACAATAAAAAGACGCATCGAATGGTGAAAACCGCATTGTTCTACACCAACTGTAGCGACCTGTAGGTGTGCGCAAAAAAACTATTACATATACTATATATATACATTTAACTGCAATGACCACGTAGTATATTAATGTATAGAAACGACGTAAGTATAGAGGAGTGTTCTGCACACGAGGAAGAGAAATAACGAACAAATGAAAAATGAGGTGACCACCCGGGAATCGAACCCAGGATCTTCCGATTGCCAGTCAGATATGCTACCACTACACCACGGGCCTCGATCAGTCAGAAGTCATAATTCTCCTACATAGGGCAGAAACCAATGCCTTGAGAGGGCACCCTCGCAAATCGTGAATATGTACACTTAACTGCAATGACCACGCAGTATATTGCAATTAAATGTACATATTCACGATTTGCGAGGGTGCCCTCTCAAGGCATTGGTTTCTGCCCTATGTAGGAGAATTACAACTTCTGACTGATCGAGGCCCGTGGTGTAGTGGTAGCATATCTGACTGGCAATCGGAAGATCCTGGGTTCGATTCCCGGGCAGTCACCTCATTTTTCATTTGTTCGTTATTTCTCTTCCTTGTGTGCAGAACACTCCTCTATACTTACGTCGTTTCTATACATACATATATATATATATATATATCAGTGGCAGCTCGTGGTAATTTTACTTACGCATGCAGTCACATGCATTACAGTATAGTACATATTAGATAAGCTGTATTTTGTCTTTTATGGTATTCTTATGAGTTATGTAGTAACCGAGGATAGAACCAATATTATATTAATAATATTAATAATAATTTTAACTTTATTTTTTTAACTTAAATAATAATTTTACATTCATTGAGTATATTATTTACGCATGCAGTGCATGCCTTGCATTCATTAAGAAGCCACCCCTGATATATATATATATATATATATATATATATATTTTTTTTTTAAGTTCAGGAAGAACCGATTCGCCTCTATTTAAAAGGGCATATCTCAGCGGAAAAACAAAGAAAAAGGGAGAGGAAAGACAGAGGAAAAAGAAAGGGTGGAGGGGACAGTCGAAGTGGAAAAAGACCAAGGATGACAAGGACTGCAGGGTCGAGCCCCATCATCCTTGGGTGCTAGGGCCGGGAGGGCGCACGTGAAACCTCCAGGAACAAGCACGTACAAACGAGCACAAAGAGCACTCAAGAGCACGAGCTTAGAACCCCCTTGCGGGGATATATATATATATATATATACTATATATAAAAGGCTTCATTTCTGAAATAGTATATTAGATTAACCCCAAAATTTTTCAATTTAAAAAAAAATAAATAAATAAAATAAAATGTTAAATTTTTTTCAAAAATTTCAAAAAATTAAAATTTTGACCTATTTCTCAGTATTTGAAAACCTTTATAGCGAAACTTTCATAAAAATCTGACCATAAAGAAATTCCACACGGGGTGCTTTTGCTTTAGGTGCGCCCTAAGGGGCTTCCAATTTTCCAAATGAAATTAAATGTAAGACAATGTAAAAACCACAAAATATTTGGTAACTATAACTCTGTACATTTGTTTTGTAATTTTGATGCAGGGTGTGATACGGTACCAATCATCACAACTCTCACATGCCATGGCCTTATCCCTAAGCCAATGTACAGGCAGTTTTAAGAATATAAGAACATAAGACATTTTTATAGTGGGCACACTAGGGGCCACTTCGGCCCATCGAGGTGGCTCCATAGTGTAAAAACTGCCTGTACATTGGCAATAACTAATTTTTACAAAACTAATTAAGTATCAATTTAAAACTAATTAATTATCAATTTAAAACTAAAGATAGAATCTCTGGATCCAGAGGATCAGTCAAAATAGGCTACTATCCACAAATATGTTACACACTATATCTATTTATAACTGACATGCAAATATATCAGATCCAAAATCTAGTCAACCTCACTAAAGTCACTATGGTACCCATCAACACCAGCACCATGCCAACCAAAAAAGTCACGGTCCACATCAATTGCGGACCAAGTCACAATTTACATCCATATACATTACAATATATATACTTAAGAGGAAAAGTATAGGTGTGGCTGTAAAGACTGTACAGTAATGTAGAAATGTGTGTGCACCCATTTTGGGTCTCCCATTTAAAGGTGTTTGTGGGGCAAGTGAAGATCATGAGTTTTTCAATACCTCACAGTACTATGGGGGGCACTGCTCGGCAGAGGAATCTCTTTAAATAGGGTGTGTAAGGACAGAGAGTATCCCCTAACCCAAGATGCTGCCTCCCTATATCCCACAACACCTGTGTTGAGCTGTGGGATCTATCACCCAAATGCACATAATATATATGAAATAAACTAGTACCATTCATGCAATAAAAATGGGCTTAAACACCATCACCAGATGTCCCTTGCAGACATCAAACTATCCAACCTTCTTTTGAAAGAATCAAGCGTATCTGAAGTCACCACTTCTTCTGTCAGACTGTTCCAAAACTTAATTACTCTATTTGTAAAACTGTTTTCTTAAATTTGTTCTACATCTTGGCTTAAATAATTTCATACTATGATCTCTAGTCTGATTATTGTGATCTTTAATGAAAAGAGACTCAAAATCTATCTTATCCAACCCTTTTATCATTTTATACACCTCTATCATATCACCCCTTAACCTCCTCCTTTTTAATGAGAATATGCTTAGATACGCCAGTCTTTCCTTATATGTCAATTGTCTTAGAGATGGGATCATTCTTGTTGCTCGTTTCTGTACTTTTTCCAGTTTTTCAATATCTTGTATCAAATAGGGACTACTAAATTGAATGCAGTACTCAAGGAGGGGTCTCACATATGAAATGTATAGTTGCTTTAGTTTTTACATAGTGGAGCCACCTCGATGGGCCGAAGTGGCCCCTCGTGTGCCCACTATAAAAATTTCTTATGTTCTTAAGTTCCTTCTTGCAAACCATAAAGTCAAAATCTTAAGTCATCTTAAATACTATTCTTTAACTCAGTTAAAAGCTTCATGACGCAACTTTGGCTATCTCTTGGATGGAATGAGCTAATGGGGACCTAGGTTAATCAGACCAAAAAATTGGGTTTGCAGTGAGTGAACCCCTGGATATCTCCAAATACCATGTTAAATTAAGCTTAAAATTTAGGAATAGAACAATTTATACTTTAATAATCTGAATAAAGTAAAATTTCTAGAATTAATACTATAATCCTTTAATAATTTGCAAAAAACTTGGCTCACAACAAAGTTCTCCCGCTTCCACTAAATCATTTAGGTACTCTATACAATAAATAAAGAGTAATGGACCTAGCACATAATGTAATAACGAGGCAGAGATGACGTCACAATCAAAACAAACTTGTATGGGACGCGGCCATTTTTCAGTCCCTATCAATTTCAATATGCCCAAATTTAATTTGTGATAATATTTATGGAAATAACACCTGTGATAAAGACTTTAATTTATTTGAGTCTCTAATTACCTTAAAAAAGTGTTTAAATTTGATTAAGGCATATAGGCCTATCAGAATCCTGCAGTACTAAATACCAAGATAATGTAGGAACTAGCTTAGCTAATTTCTGGCTTTAACCGAACTGGTTACTTAGTAGAATTGTACCTAATTAGGCCTTAAGACAATCTTATATAGAACTAGTCAAAGGTAATTTTTTCTAATAAGTAGCCTAGCCTAAATACATTAAGCATTATATTACATTTCATTTTGAAAACATGAAATCACTTGGCCCTATAAAGGTTATCCTATGTGGAACCTTGTCAGATGCCTTACTAAAATCCAAATAAATAACACACACATCATGTCCATTATTTAACTGATCAGGTACAAATTCTAAAAAGTCTATATAAGAGATTAGACAAACAAGACCTTCCTCATCTAAATCCATGTTGTAAACTTTAAATAAGATTAAAATTGGCGGACATTGGAATAATGCACACCATCTCCAAAAACTTTTTATTTTTTCATAATGTCTTGGATTTATAGGTTTCAGCATATGCTGATTTTAAATGTTAAGAAATAAAGTTAAGTAATGATATTATCTTTTAAACTAATAAAAATATCAAAACTTAACCTAACCAACTATATAACCAGAATACTAAGACTAATTACAGAAAAAGAAGACTGTAGAGCTCCAAAAAGATCTACAAACTATATATGCATGGGCAGATGCAAACAATATGGCCTTCAATGAAGACAAATTTGAGCTAATTAAGTATGGACCAAATAAATACCTGAAAGAACAATTCAACTACACTGGACCCACAGGAAAAGATATTGTACAAACTGATCATGTCAGGGATCTAGGGATTATATTATCTGAAGATGCAACATTCAACAGGCACATTGACAAAGTAACCTCATCATACAATAACTAATAGGATATATACTGAGGACATTCAGAACTAGGGACAGTATGACCATGCTTACCCTGTGGAAATCACTTGTCCTTCCACACATTGACTACTGCTCTCAATTATGGTTTCCCCACAAATAAAATGAATTGCAAAAATTGAGGGCCTACAAAGAACCTTTACCTCGTATATTAAACAACTTGATAGGCAACAGGAGTAAAAACAAAAACTACTGGGATAGGCTCAGAGGCCTCAACCTTTATTCCATAGAGAGAAAGTAGGTTTGAGAGATAGCTACATCCTAATCTATACCTGGAAAATTCTAGAAGGGCTTTTAGTTGCCCCCAATACTGAACCAATTGTGCCCACCTTAACAAGAACTGGAAGAATGTGTAAAAAATATCACCTCCCACCAAACAGTCTGAGAAGGATTCAAACCCTTCAATATATAATAGTATATCTAGGCAGGGTTCTCGCCTGTTTAACTCCTTGCCTCAGTACCTTAGAGCTATAAGTGCAGTCCCAGTAGATACTTTTAAAAAATACTTGGACATGTTTTTAGTAGAGGTAGGGGGTAAAATGGCATGTTGTCAAAAACAAGTGATCATAGCCTCATTTCGTATGAAAATACATGAATATGAAGTTTTGAAAAGGTTTTTTCTAAAAATTGTGTATATAAAAATTCACCATAATTTACTGATTTTTAGCGTCAAAACAGCGTTAGGGGGGTCAAAATTATGATTTTTGGAAATACTCACTATGTGCTTAGGAATGATTAGAGTTCTTGATATATATCTTTGGTAGCAAATAGAAATGTCATTTGTATTATATTTTGATAAATTTATGCTAGAATTTTAGTCACGATTGAGTGATTTTGGAGAAAAATTGGCCTGTTCAAGCTCAAAATCCAGACATTTTGTGGTTTGATTTTCGATTAGTAAGTCGGAAACTTGCTGACGATCTTCATAGGCAAAGAACATTGGTCTTAGCACAAACTCAGTACCATCAGAGAAGTTTAAAAAAATGGCCGGCCATTCACTTTCAATGCTGTTTGGGATGTTGTATCATAATGAAGTACTGACTTAACAGACAAAGGTTTGTTAAGTAGATACATTGAAGCATCTCTTTCAACTTGCGATGCTTGCATTTGCTTGTAATCTGATATTGTTCTGGCGGAAGGGATCACATACAAATAGTTCTTGTATTCTGAAACAGTTAAGGGTATACGAGACTTCTTTTCTGGTGGTTCTTGACCATCTTCAAGCGTATCTACACTTTCCATGGCAACATCTTCTGTTGGATTACTTAAATACAGCTCATGATTGTACAAATACTTGCAAACAATTTGTACAGCAAGTCGAGAAGTTTCAACTGAAATTCCACACATTGTAGATAGGTTAGCACACGTAGATTTGATTTCATCTGTGCACACTTTAATATTTTTCCTCAGTTTTGGTCGATTCACAAATATGTCATCTGTTTGTGTGGTGGCTGAAACCATTGTCATGGTTGAATGAACTAGCCCGGAGCGATTCAAACTTTGATAAGTTCCAGCTGAAGGTGAGTGATTGTCATCTTGGTCATCCTCATTCGAATGAACATCAGCCATTGCAAAATCAATCTCAGCTGCTACCCTTTGTTCTTGTTCTAATTGTGCCATGTGTAATTGAGCCTTTTCCTGTATGTATTCAATGTCAATTTCTTCACTGATTCGTGCTATTTGAGTGGATTTTTTATCTTCATAGAATGCTTTTTCATCGCCAGTAAGTTCTTCAGTTTGTTTTCCAATGTCCAAAAGGCTATCTGGACATATCCCTGCGAAATAGAATGATGGTGTAAGTATGTTTGTATAGAAATAGATAAGCTAGGCTTATTTACTGCACATTGTTAAATTTCTCACCAGATCCTGCTTTAGGTGTAAAACTTCTCCACGCTTTATTTAGTTGTCGCAAGGATTTAGGTTTACTTGGACCCAGATTTTTCTTCTTCCCTTTTTTGCGATGGGCTATAAAAACAAATAATAATTAATAATAATATTGTGATGAAGTGATCCTACTTTATTACCAGCGAAACATAAGAAAGGAAAATAGAATGTACCTCGGATGTAGACTTGTGAGTGATAAATCTCAACCAATTTTGTCAGTTTTCTTTTAATAGAATTTATAGTCAGAACATGTTCTTCACCAAATGACTTGATCCAGATTTGTCATAGAGCTTACACTGCATGCATGAATTGTTGCACTCCTACAATAAAAAAGACAGTCATGAGCTTTAGTTATTAACATATCAATATTGCACTTATGTTGTAAGACCATATAGACTTCAAAAACTTACATTTTTGAGCTTTTTGGTTGTGTCGCCTCTGAAAATATTGCGATTGCTGCATCATACCAAGTAGGTAGCTTGTCACCAAAAATGAACACTAGCTTTTGTGCCATTGCTAGGCGTGGTTGCTACTGATCGGCTGATTTTAAAGCATTGCTTTTCCAAACTTTTATCGCATTATTTCACAAAAAGTGCTAAAAGTAAAACAATCACCAATTTCTGTATTCTAAACAAAAAAGATAGAATAAATATGTAAATTATCTGAAATATAGAAATGTACAAAGGTTAATATCTCATGTGAAGAGCAGCAGAACATTCAATAATATGTTATTAAATAAGTTTTTATGTTATAAGACTTAGTTTTGAAGCGGTTTAGCTATAAAATTGCAAACATACTAAAAAATGGTGGTTTTCGAGTAAATTTGAGTGCAATTTTTGTATATAAGCCAAAACCAATTATTTTTTGCTTGAATCATGTTATTGGCATGAAAAGCTGTCATTTGAGCCTATGATCACTCAAATCTAAGCGCATGACCCTCAGACCCCCCTCTACCCCCTACCTCTATTTTTAGCCAACATACCCGACCAACCCACAGTGTCAGGGTATTCCTCTGCCAGACCAGCCCCCACAAATTCAATAGGGGACCAAATTGTATGGCAGGAGCGAGAGAAAAGAGGGGTGGCAACCCCATTGTGGCCCCACCTCAGGAGGCGCTGAGCGGACTTCGAGGGAGCAGCACACCCTTGAGGCAGAAGCGCTTTAAGGTAAATTTAAGGTAAATATATGCATGGGCAGATGCAAACAATATGGCCTTCAATGAAGACAAATTTGAACTAATTAAGTATGGGCCAAATAAATGCCTGAAAGAACAATTCAACTACAGTGGACCCACAGGAAAAGATATTGTACAAAGTGTTCATGTAGGGGATCTAGGGGTTATATTATCTAAAGATGCAACATTCAACAGGCACATTGACAAAGTAACCTCATCATGCAAACAATTATGGTAATAGGATATATACTGAGGACATTCAGAACTAGGGACAGTATGACCATGCTTACCATGTGGAAATCACTTGTTCTTCCACACATTGACTACTATTCTCAATTATGGTTTCCCCACAAACAGAATGAATTGCAAAAAATTGAGGGCCTACAAAGAACCTTTATCTCATATATTAAACAATCTGATGGGCAACAGGTGAGTAAAAACAAATTAAACTACTGGGATAGGCTCAGAGACCTTGACCTTTATTCCATAGAGAGGATGTTTGAGAGATACATCCTAATCTATACCTGGAAGATTTTAGAAGGCCTTTTAGTTGCCTCTAATACCGAACCAATTGTGCCCACCTCAACAAGAACTGGCAGAATGTATCAAAAACATCACCTCCCACCAAACAGTCTGAGAAGGATTCAAACCCTTCAATATAATAGTATCTCTAGGCAGGGTTCTCACCTGTTTAACTCCTTGCCTCAGTACCTTAGAGATATAAGTGGTCCCAGCAGATACTTTTAAAAAATACTTGGACATGTTTTTAGCCAACATACCCAACCAACCCACAGTGCCAGGGTATTCCTCTGCCAGACCACCCACAAATTCAATAGTGAACTAAATTGTATGGCAGGAGCAAGAGAAAAGAAGGGTGGTGACTCCATCATGGCCCCATCTCAGGAGGTGCTGAGCAGACTTTGTGGGAACAGCGCACCCTTGAGGCAGAAGTGCTACAGTGTCAAGGTAAATCATGTTTAGTTTTGGAGATGGTGTGCATTATTCCAATGTCCATCTTAAAATTTTTCAAATGATCTTGAATATTATTCTTTATAATTCTCTCTAGTATCTTTCCTACCAATGATGTTAAACTAACAGGCCTATAATTTCCTGCTTCCTTTTTATCATCATTTTTGTAAATAGGTACTACCTATATTTGCTTTTTTCCATTCATCAGGTAGGCTACCTCTGCATAATTAATAGACATAGCAAACAAAATAGTTAATACCTCAGATAAGCTATCCTCCACTTTTCTGAGAATCCTAGCCTATTCCGTATATTATCAGGTCCAGCAGTTTTATTTGACTTTATTGTATGAACCACTTTCTAGTAAATTTTTACAAATGTACATTACAGGCTTTGTAAATCAAAACTTATGTTTTTCTGATGGCTTTTCATATGGTTTGAATTAGTGATGGGATGATACCAAAATTTTTAACGATTCCGATTCCGATTCCGATACCACTAAAAAGTCTTGATTCCGATTCTCAGTATTTTTAAATATAATTCTATACTTGTTTTTCTGGAAATTGTCATATTTTACTGTGGTAAGATTAACTATTTACATTATGAGTATGGTAATATAAATTATAAATTATAATAGATTGGTTTAAAAATAAAAATCAACTGTAAGTTGTAACAATTCATTTTAATCTTCTTGATTACACATCATGGATATACATGTTTTAATGTATAGCTACAATACAATAAAAATAAAATTTGTTATCCTCTTTCATTTAAATTTTAAAGTTTACATTGCAAAACTGGTTCAATTAAAAGTTAAAGAATCGTTTTAAGAATCGGAAATCATGGTACAATTCTCTCGATTCCGATTCTGATTCCTGAAAAATGCTCGATTCTTCCGATTCTCGATTCCGATTAATCGTCCCATCACTAGTTTGAATGAATATAACCTTCATTTCTATCGGAAATCACTAGTTTCTGAGATAGCACCCAACCCCATAACCTCAGAAGGTAGGTAGTGATTTGTGATAAAAACGAAGGTTAGTTTCATTCAAACAACATCAAAAACAATCAGAAAAACATAGTTTTAATATATAGCCTAACCTAACCTACCCTACCCTACCCTAACAGATAAGGAATATTACCAAAATCTTACCTTAATCAGAATTGAGACATTCCATGTCAAAGTGTACACAACTTATGTCAGGTCTTCTCGCTGATTTTAATAATTTTTGGTGTGGTAGTTGGGTATGATGAGTAATGAAGTATGACCAAATTTTAGCCACTTGGGTCAAATAGTTTGGGAGTAATGACCCCCCCCCCCCCCCCCCCCCCCCAATTTGGGGTCAGCAGCATAACCTCGTGATTTTGAAAGGTCATAACTCAGGATCTAATGGATGGATTTTAATGATTTTGGTGTCAAAATGCTCAGAAAAGACAGCAGAATAACTTTAATTTTATGCACAGAGTGCGTACATTCCATTAAAAAAAGTTGCATTTATATTTCACATTTGATCTTGACCTCAGGTCAGAGTTCAAAATTTAAGGTCATGAAAATTGGCATAAGTAAAGACCTTTAGATGAACCATATTCAAGCAAAAAATTGGAGTGGGATCTCCATGGGTTTGCTTTCCACAAGCATTTAAAATTGTGCATGTTGAAAATTTTGAGCATTTTATTTAAGATAACTTCACAAATAGGTAGTTCATATATACGTATGTATATAAATATATGTATACAATATATGTAAAAATATAGCTACATTCGTGGTTTGATAAAAAACTGTATGTATTGAGATTTTTGCAAATATTAAGGTATTTGCTGCTCTAAAAGAACAATAATTTTCATCACAGTACCTATATAATTTGTATATTTAATCATGTTAAATTTGTGTTTTCAGATTTTGACTATATGCTGATAAAATATCATCAAAATATTATTTGTGATCCATTCAATTCCCACAATAAATTAAAATCTTCTGATCTTCAGCCTGCTTCACAATCACTGATAGAAAAATTTCCAAATCATTTGAAGCCAGGCCAAAAGTTATGTTCATCATACAGAAAAAAAATTTCCTTACCTATTTTACAAGTTCAAAATATAGGCCTAGCAAACCAGAAATATTATCATCAAGCTCATCTGATACTACTATGGAAACTGTGTCATCAGATGATGTTTTTGTTGACAAGGAGGCTGAATTGTCAGCAATGAATGAGACAATCACCATGATTATGGAAAGTCTGATTGTCAAGCGCAAGATTCAAAGAAATGAATCATACCTCCCAACAAAAATGGCCAAAATACAAAGTTCAGTAAGAAGACACTTAGATATGGTAGGTGAAATTCCTCAAGAGTCAGGTCCATCAAATGTAGACAAACTGTCTGAGCCAGTAGTAGTTGTCCAAACATTGAAAGATAAATATCAAAACTCAGATAAACATGACCAAATTATGATTCGTAACTGTTTTTGCACCATCAATGAGTGTAAGAAAACTAATTCAAGAATTTAACTGTTCACAAAGAATGGCTGTTCAGGCTCAGCAGCTTGCAAAAAGAAAAGGGAGTATTGTCGTCACTGAATCCAAAGTTGGGGAAGGAATTGCCACTGGAAGTAACTAACACTGTTAAAGAGTTTTTTAGAAATGATGAAATAAGTAGACAAATGGCAGGCAAGAAAGACTGCATAACAATAAAAGAAAATGGTGAATAAAAAAAATATCAAAAGAGGTTAGTTTTATGTAATCTAAAAAAAGCATATCAACAATTTAAGTTGAAGTTTTCAGCTCTCTCTATAGGATTTTCGAAATTTGCGATGCTGCCCCAAAGAATGTGTTTTGGCAGGAGCAAATGGGGCGCATAGTGTGTGTCTGTCTGACAATTCATCAGAATGTTAAGTTAATGATGACAGGTTCCCGAATGGCAGAAATTACCAGTGAGGAAGAAACTCCATTGAGTAGTTACCACTGCGCTTTAGCCAAAATTATTTGTGACAAAAGTCAACCTTCTTGCTATTTAGGAGAGTGTGATTAATGCCCTCAACCTGATTCGCTAAAGGAAACTCTTCTTACATGTTATGAAGAAAAAGGTATTGATGAAATCCAGTACAAACAGTGGACAATAACAGATCGATCTCAGCTGGACTGTGTTATTCAAAATTTAGAAGATTTCCTAGATACCTCTATTTCTCGACTAACTCAACTAAGGCATCATGATTTCATTGCCAAACAACAAGCCAAGTATTTAGAAAAAAGAAAAAATGAACTGGATGAAGGCAATTTTTTGGTGATTGAGGACTTTTCCGAAAACTATTCCTTTGTAGTCCAAGATTGTGCTCAAGGATTTCACTGGAATAATTTCCAAGCAACTCTTCATCCATGGGTTTATTATTACAAAGAGCAAGAAAAAGTAAATCACAGATCTCTAACTATTATCTCCGTGTGTAACACACATGATCACTGTCATAGTGCATCTATTCATAAAAGTTTTAATAAATCATCTTAAGTCAAATTTTCAGCTACTAAACAGAATTATCTATTTTACTGACAGATGCGCAGGTCAATACAAAAACTGCAAAAACTTTTTAAATTTATGCCACCACCATGAAGAATTTGGAGTTGAGGATGAGTGGCATTTTTTTGCTACCAGTCATGGCAAGGGACCATCAGATGGTGTTGGAGGAACCATCAAAAGAAAGAGTCTTCATAGGCCATATGAAAATCAAATTCTGTCCCCAAAAGATCTTTTTGATTTCTGTTCCTTAAAATTGACTCAAATGTCTTTTAGCTTTGCAACACAAGAACAATACTCAAATGAGAAAGAATTTTTAGATGTAATTTTATCAAAAGTGAGAACCATACCAGGAACTGAAAAATTACATTCATTCATACCACTGATAAAAAATTGTTTAGAAGTACAAATGTACAGTGCCTCAGTTGAAAGTCGAAAGGAATTCGCTTCCCCCCCTCAACAAGCCACTCAATTAATTAAAAATGTCACAGGATATGTAACAGTGGAGTATGATAACCACTGGTGGATTGGGTGTGTGATGGAAACATATCCTGGTGAGGGTGAAGTGAAAGTAAACTTCCTTCACCCTTGTGGCCCAAACAAGTTATTTACTTATTCTGAAAATCCTGATATACTTACAGTAGATTTGTCCGACATCCTCGCAATCATAAACCCAATGAGAGCTACTGGAAGAACATATACAATCACAAAAAAGGAAACCAATGATCCTGAAAAAGCGTCATCTTAAAAAGTAATCAAGACACTGGATGCAAACTTATTGTCAAAAACATATAATCAAACACTTACAACTGAATGGAAAATGTGAGTACAGTAAACTTCTGAAATAATGGCACTCAAAATAACAGAATACTCGAGATAACGGCACTTTTGTGCATGACTTTGTTTACATCCGGCGCCATTTTGAAAGTGAACCCTGTACCGACAACACGTGGAATGCTCAGTGCTACATTTATAATGTTAAATTATAAGTGAATACACCCCCTCTCGCAATGTCTCCGAAAATTCTTGAAGAAATCAATTGAAGAAAATGCACCCTCTACAGATGAAGCACTCGTGGTGGAGAATTTAGAATAGTTTTTTCAATTTTAAAATGTTCTTTTTGCTTTATTTACGTACTGTGCATTTACCAGTTAATAAAGTAGTATTCATTATATCTATTTCTTATTTATCCCCCTTTATTTACGCATTAAATACATTAAAAAAAACTTCTGAGACAACGGAAAATTCGCAATAACGGCACCCTCAAATCCCCGAGGGTGCTGTTATTTGGGAAGTTTACTGTATTGCTATTTAAATTGCTTATTGACATGTATGCCTATATACTGTAACTAACTAATTTTAATAATTACACTTATGAATACAGGTCTAAGTATTAGTCTATCTTAAATTGTACAGCTTCCTAATATTAAATTATTATTAAATAGCAGAAATCCCTCTAACCCTCTAGTCATTAGAGCCTGTGACTATGAATAAATGGTCCTGGGTTAGAATCCTAGTAGCTTAGAGATTAGAAAATTTATTTCTCCACAAGCGTGTGCCCGATGCCTATTCTTGTTTCTGCCATACAGTAGAAATATAAGATCTCTAAACTAATATGGAATGAAAAAACCCTGTTTGGCACCCTGCATAGTATCTAGGCCTAGGTCCTTCGGAAGTTGGAACGAGGTACACACCTAGACCTTGGGAGGTAACTAAGGGGTTTAACTACCTACCTTGCTAATTAATTTTTTTAACCCCTTCCATATGATGATGCCACTGTTGGCATCATGGGAAGTCTTGATTATCGCTGCGATGATGCCAAGGTTGGAGTCATCATGCTTAAGTTTATTTATTCAAAGAAAAATATCTCGTAATGCTTATCAGAGCATTCCTGAGTGTCCTGTAATGCTCTTCAATGTGAGTGACATCATTTTTATCAACCAATCAAATGCTTTTCAATGAGTGACATCATTTTTTTAACCAATTACTGAAACAATTGACGGTGGGGTGTCAGTTGTCATCAGGTTTTGATTGAGGAAGATAGTGATTAGCAATTATTTTGCATACATTTACAATTGATTTGTGTAAAATAATATATAAAAAAATGTCAAGTAAGAAGGGCATGAGTGACAGTGGTAGTGAATACTATGTACCAGATGGAAGTGATAAAGAAGATTCTTCTAATTAGGTAAGTTTACTTCAATAAATTTATATATTGATATTTTCATATATTTTTAAAAACAGACGTTATATCAGTAATATGTTTATAAATATGCTTAAAAAGACAAAACATATTAAAATTAATTACTTTATTGGGAGTAAAAAAAAGTCATGTTGTGCTACACGCAGCAATTTTCGCAATTTGTATTGAAGGGGTTAAACAACTCCTTATGATAATTTTACTTAAATTTTTAATAGGTATAAAATTTATATTTTTCAGGTTCAGCATGGCAATATGAACTGTTAATCATCAGAAATACCTGTACAAGTTAGTCATTGTTCACTGTTCAAACTTCAAACACCTAAATTTCAAGTTATTTTTAACTGCAAAAATTATATAGGATTTGTGATAAAAAATTATTGATACTTTTAGAGAACCAAATAATTTGTCTGTAAAATCTTTATGCTTACCTATAGGTATATATCAAATCATATATGTAGCTATATTATAATATGTATATATATGAACTATTTGCGAAGTTATTTTAAATAAAATGCTCAAAATTTTCAACATGCACAATTTCAAATGCTTGTGGGAAGCAAATCCATGGAGATCCCACTCCAATTTTTTGCTTGAATATACTTCATCTAAAGGTCTTTACTTATGCCAATTTCATGACCTTGAATTCTGAACTCTGACCTGAGGTCAAGGCCAAAGGTGAAATATAAATGCAAACTTTTTTTAATGGAATGTACGCACTCTGTGCATAGAATTAAAGTTATTCTGCTGTTTTTTCTGAGCATTTTGACACCAAAATCATTAAATCCATCCATTAGATCCTGAGTTATGACCTTTCAAAATCACGATGTTATGCTGCTGACCCCAAATTTGGGGGGGTCATTACTCCCAAACTATTTGACCCAAGTGGCTAAAATTTGGTCACACTTCATTACTCATCATACCCAACTACCATACCAAAAATCATTAAAATCTGTGAGATGAGTGGCAGAAATCACCAAAAAGTGTGTACACTTGACATGGAATGCCTCAATTGGAAAATTCTGGTAAAGCCAATGAAGGGCCAGGTTTAGGGTCATCAAGGTCTTGAGGGTCATTGTCTTCTTCATTGTAAACACACAATATCTTGCTTATACATAATTTGCGAGAGAAGTGTTATAGAAGAAAAATGTCTTAGAATTGTCTAAACTATTGATTGCAAAGGTAAAATTCCTCAAAAGCCTGTAATGTACTCTTGTAAAAAAATACCCATTTTCCTATGAATCTTATAAGAATGCCTGAGTTTACAGAATCTAAAGAATTAAAATAAAATTTATTCATGTTTTCTTTATTGAAAACAGCTAAAATAATCATTAAAAATATGAATAATATCCTGATCATTTTTCAAATTTTCTACCATCATGTTCTAGATTGGGATGATCCTATCATGCTTTTTATTATTGTATAATTTACAAAAACTAAAGAATTTCTTTGGATCTTTATTGCTATTTCTAGCTAGATTTATTGCACCATGCTGTTTGTTCTTACTAATGAAGCTATTTAACTTGTTTCTTAACTGCTTATAATTATCCAAGTCCACAAGCCTATTACTGCTTTTAAATTCCCTGAATCCCCTTCTCTTATCTTTAATCATTTTAGCTGTTTCCCTATTCCACCACAAAGGCTTCTTAATCTTATTAGCTATGGTATTCCTAACAGTTCTGAAAGGAATATATAACTAATGTACATGTATATCCTCTAAAATTTCTTTGAAGTAGACCATATCTCAATAGCATTTTTATTGGCAAATTATAATCCTACTTTACTGACCTACTAACTCCATAAATTTACTAGTCACCCTTCAAGAAGCAAGGAACTAAATAACCATAGTTGCCTAGGTTCTTATTTAATTCTATCTTGAAATGTACGGGGGCATTCCATGGAAACATCAACCTCAAGGCCAAAATTGAAAAATAATAAAATGGAATTGAAACTGGTATCATTTGAATGCTAAAACATTGTATTTTTTAAATTTAAAAAGAAATATTACATAGATGAAGCATAGGAAAAATTATACAAGGAAATGTTAATACTTATTGCAATGTGTGATCTATTGGAAAAAAATTGAGAAATTCATGGCACTTTAAAATGGCTTTCTTTTATGAATATAAAAAACCTGATTGCACCATTTTAAAGGGCAGGTTTTATAGTTTAAAATCATATAAAGAGAACAGTCTCGACTCTTAGCCATAGTACTGTGGGAATAATGTGGGATGATTTGAATTTACACATTTGCTATGTAAAGAGTGTCACACTTTTATTAGTTTTTATTCTCTAGTTCAGTTAATTAATTGAGTACCTACCATACTGTACATCATGTTCAAAGACTTGGATGAAGCAGAACTCATACAAAAGAGTATATTGAGAGGAAACAACTTCATGTATTTTTGTCCCTAAATATATATGGTACATAAAAAACAAAAGTCTCAGCTGATTCAGGAGATGAGTTAAGAAATAAATGTTAACAAGTAAAAAAATAGAGCTTCTCAGTTATAATCCATTCATAAGTTTTATTTGGTTTATAACAAATTTCAGAAATAACATTCCTTAATAGGTAGCAGAATACTACTGGACAAGGATAAAAGAACACAAGATGGCATCCTCCACAAGTAATATAAACAATGACAAAGGAGACATTCATAATGTCAACCAGACTGGTGCACGAAAGAAAAATACCAATAAATGTGGAACATGCTAGCTAACAGTTAAAGAGAATGATAAAGCATTAGAATGTGAGATATGTAACTGCTGGTTTCACATCAAGTGCGAGAATATTCCTGATCAGGTTTATAAGTTTATGATGGAAGAAGAGTCAGGATACCAGCTACATTGGAACTGCAGTTTTTGCAAAAGAGGGTGTGACAAAATATTTAAGTACCTAAAGAAAATAGAAGTACAACAGTTGGATTTAGCCACAAATAGAAAGAGATTGAATTCCCTGGAGGCTAAGTTCCCTGCACCAGAAACTAAGGAAGATGAAGTAAATGTTGAGAAATTTAATCAAGGTGAACTAGTTACAAAAACCACCTTGGAAATTCAAGGAAGACTTGATAGGAAGAACAATGTCATTATATTCAATGCCAGGGAAATTCAGTCAAATTTACGATCTGAAGTTGTCAGGAATGATACAAATTTTCTTAATGGTATTGGTGTAGAAATTGGTGAGGAAATCAAGGATTCAGATATTGTTAAAATTACAAGAATACGTGAGAAAGGAAAGAAGAAGAAGATAGTAAATGGCAAGGAGAAGATTTATCCAAGACCCATAGTTGTGACATTGAAAGAGGAGGCAAAGGAGAGATTGATGAAGAACATCTACAAGATATGCAGTAGTCAAAATGAAGCAATGAAAACAGTTAGAGTGCAACACAATATGTCAAAAGATGAGAGAAAATGATAGAAAACTAAGAGAAGGTGCAAAGAAAAAGAACTCGGAGGACTCAAAAAACTTGTATGTGGTTCATGGATTTCCATGGGAGAGGAAGGTTGTTACACTGAGGTACGTGAGCAAGAGTCTGAATCAGGCGAACCAAATCAGTCGGTAAACATAGGTGATGTAAATAGCTATGTACCTAATATAAATACATTAGATGTTTTGTTTAGCAATATTGATGTTTTGACTGTTGATAAACTACAAGAGTTAAAAGTTGTGATATCAGAAAAAATCCAGATATTATATCACTCACGGAGGTAAATCCTAAACACTCAAGATACAAAAGATACTTGTCTGAATTTAAAATAGAAGGATATGAAGTCGCTGAAAATAGCCAGCAGAGGCATGTTGATATACATTAGAAATGGAGTGAAATATACACCAGTGATTTTGAACTGTGGCTTTGAAGAATACATGTGTATTAGATTAAAAAGTATGTCAGATGAAGATATTATCATATGCAATATATATAGGAGCCCATTCAAGGAGATAATAGCATTCAAGAAACTTTTGGATACACACTGGAGTGCACAGGACCTATTATACGACATACAACAAAAATCCAGAGCTAGATCTACAGGCTGAGAAGCCTCTTCTAGAATCATTTCTACAATATTAATACATGAGATTATAAATAAGTTCACTTCAAGTGTTAATATGAACCAACCTGTTTTCATTTACTGTTCTCCTAGCCTTGGCTATGGCCTGTGATGCATACATGGAAGATTGGGGAACTGGCAGATATCTCTGGTGAGTATTATTTACTGTTTTATATATATATATATATATATGATACAGTGTATGTGTGTGTGTCCTGGGACTATCACCTTACCTTCAACAATACACAACTCAATCCTTCCTCTTCTCTTAACCCTTTCATGCTGTATGGGCGCAAATGACACCATCAAATTTTAGGAGATTTTAGTCATTCTGGAGATATAACACAGTGGTTTTTTGTGGCATGAAAATAAATGAAAATCAGGTATGAAAGGGTTAACATTCTTGGCATTTCCTTTTCTTGTGATCTTTCCTGGAAAGATCAAATATACTCTTTCTAAAACAACTTCTAAGAGGTTAGATGTGCTGTACTGCCTCCGCAGTTTCTTCACCCCCACTCAGTTGCTGTCTCTGTCCAGGGGTCTTGTTTACCCCTGTATGGAGTATGCTTCTTATGTGTCAGGTGGTTTAACCCACACAGCTGTACTTGACCAGGTGGAATCAAAGCCTTTTCATCTCATCAATTCCCCACCTCTTACTGATTGTCTTCAATCTCTCTCTTTACTATCACTATCATAACAGACATTGCTCCTCTGAACTCTCTAACTGCATGCCTCTTCCTTTAAGGAGAGCACGCAGTGCCAGACTTTCTACACTTTCTCATTCCTTTTCTGTCCAACTATCTAATGCAAGGGTTAATCAGTATTATCAGTCTCATCTACTCAACTGGTCAACTCTGGAATAATCTTCCTCAATCCATCTTTCCTCCTCTCTATGACCTCCCATCTTTCAAATGCAGTGTCTAGGCATCTCAAAAACCCTGGACCTTGATTTTGGCTCTCTTCTTCTTCTATGGGAGGGGTGCTTTTGCAGGCATTTGCCCTTGACCCCTCCTTCCTGCATTAAAAAAAAAAGCATTGAAAAATATCGGTATTCTTTTACATGCAGTTATTATGTACTTATTGAAAAAAAATATGATTAAGTTTGTCTGAAATGTTACATAAAACCAGTAAAATCAGATGGTAACAAGCATCACATTTTTTTGTAATGAGCATCACACACAAATTGCTGGATATTTTAACAGATACACATTTTTTAATAAATTGAGTATTAATAAATTCCTTAAACACGGACCTACAAACAGACCTACACCCTCCTATATAGCAAGTGTGGAAAAAATTACTGAGTTCACAGAGATTTATGTAAATATAACTTAACTTGACAGTGGAGGTTGCATTTGTGTAATGAGCATCATGGCAACTTCTTCCATTAATAAAAAATAAATACATGGATATATAAAATAATGGTAATGTTTGTCAGCTTAGATTCTTGGGTGTTTGTGATAAAAAATTAAAACCTCAACTGCTTTCTTCAGTGAGCTATATTAAAAAATGTTGTGAAAAGTTGTTTCCAAATTAAAAGAGTGTCACGCTGGAATGACCCTATGATAGAATGTTTACTATTCCCTGATGACTCTCCTACTGCAAGTTCTCTGATAATTTCATAATCATTAGACAAAACCAAATCTAATACCGGTATTGTTTTATCCCTGGTTGGTTTATTTACAAAGTGCATTTGAAAGTTACATGACAGCACTCGATAAAGAAGTTGCCTTCCCTATTATTTCCTTCTAAAGAGTTTGTATATGTGAGATGGGTTGAAATTTCTTATAATTAATGTTTTATCATTACAACCCTTTTTCATTTCCTGAACCATACAATCATCAACTTCTGTCAAGTTTCAATTGATTGTGAGACTGGTAGCTACTGCATATGCTCTATATGATGTGTGTAAGTGTGTTGGACAGAAAAGAGAATAAGAGTTGGTATTGTAGATGAATGTAAGCTCTGCAAGGTGAATTAGTAAGAATGTTGTACTTAGTGAGGAAGTGAGACAGGTTAGGGCTGAGTATGTAGAAATTGTGAAGAAAGTTAATCCAATGACTGGGGAGATCGGAAAGTTGGAGAGAAGATTGTTTAAAGTTGCAAGGGGAGATTAGTGTTAGGTTTAATGACAGACAGGGTAATAGGACTAGTGTTACACCTAGGTTGAATGCTGAGGTGCAGTTAGGGTTAGAGAGAGAAGAAAATAATGATAGACCTGGGAGAGAGGAGTGCATGAAGTGTCAAAGCACCAGGGCCTGGGCCTCAGGGGGGACCTAGGTTAGAAAATAAAAAGGTGGTGATTGGGGGTTAAGGGGCCCAGATTCAAAAGTAGTATCACAGCTTACCTCAGGACTAATGAAGAACAGGGATAGAGGGTGGTTAATCAAGGGAAAAGTAAGCTGCAGTTAGAGAACCTGAGACTTTTGCTTGCAGCAGTAGATCCAGTACTTTAAATGAGGAGAGACTTCAAGTGCTAGTTGTTGGGGATTCTCAAGTTAGGTACTTAGACAGCATTTTTTGTGAGAGGGAGAGGATGAAGCAGTTAAGAGTGTGCCTGCCTGGTAGTGGAGTAAAAGACACAGTGGATAGGTATGACAGGATAGTGGCAGGCTCTGGATAAGAAGCAGTGGTTGCGGTGCATGTGGGTGTAAATGATGTAGGAAAAAATTTGTCACAGAAGATATTTGCTAGATATAAGGAGCTGATTGGTAAGATGAAAGAATGAAATGAAAGGTGTTATTTCTGGCATTCATCCAAAAAATGATGATGGTGATCAAGATTTGTAAAAACTAAGGATGTGCTGATAGTATCAGTATTGGCAGTATCAGCCTTTTTTTGGAGTATCGGTATCGGCAAGGTGAAAATATGGCCGATACTCCGATACTTTTTACTTTATTTATTATGTGATTCAAGACAAAGCTATGTTTAATGACAGTAATTGATTAACACAGATGATATTATTATATCATATTAATATTATTAATTATTATAATGCTCAGTGTTTTACTGATGGTGTCCGTGTCACCTATCAGGCTATCTCAAATCTAAAAATTGTAATGTTTGCATGTGTAGTATTTATAATTTTCTATAATAATATGGGCATATTAAAATATTGGTTTTATAACTTTTATTACTTTGTGTGCTTACATATTCTTTCATAGAGCTATGATACAATACACTACACTGCTAAATTTACCAATTCCCACTAGTCGGGTTCGGGGGAGGGGGAGGAGTGTTAGGCGATGGGAAGTTAGTTTGACTGCACCAGCCACAGAGTGCGGTTGTGTTATTTGTCGCTGTCACGCATCATCTTATGCGCAGTGACAAATGTGCTGAGTGCTGACACTGCTGAGGCTGATAAATCTTGCATTCTGCTTCATTATCATGGCTTCTACTAGTCAAAGAAGTACATCCTCTCTTGTCTGGAAGTATTTCAACATAGATGAAAATGACGAGTCTAAAGTAATCTGCAAAGAATGCAAGAAATTATTGTTCACATGGAGGAAAAGAGGGGAAATCTTTTAATACAACAAATCTTAAAAAACACCTGCAAAGCAAGCACAAGGAGAAGAATGAAGAATTAAATAAAGAAGAAGCTCAAGTTAAAGAAGAAGAAGAGAGGCTACGGAACAAGAGGAAACTGGAGGGATATTTCAACAAACCTGCAAAAAAGAATACTGGCACATCAACATCAACAAGTTCTACAAATGAAATTCAAATAACTCTGGATGAAACTTATGTTCAGAAGCAAATTTGGGACATCAATCCCCAGTTGCAAACCATTCACAAAGCCATTGGAGAAATGGTTGCTGCTGACTGCCAACCATACTCTATTGTTGAAGATGTTGGATTTGAAAGACTAATGAAGAAGCTAAAACCTAGTTATGAGTTGCCAGGAAGAAAGTATTTCTCTACAAAAATTGTTCCCGATATTCACACAAAAGTACTGGATAAGGTCAAGACTGCATTTGAAGAAGCAGAGAACATCAGTTTTACTACTGACATTTGGACAAGCAGCTCAGATATGGCTTTTATTAGCCTAACAGCACATTGTATTGACATCAATTTTGAGTGAAGAACTGTTGTACTTAGAGTTGCGCTTTTCCAGGATCCCATACTGCTTCAAACATTGCTGAGGTGATTGAAAGTGTTGTTCAGAAATTTAAAATACCATCCTACAAGATTCACATTTTTGTATGGGATAATGGAGCTAATATTGTCCAAGGTATTCAAGACACAGGCTATGCTAGTCTCTCGTGCTTCCTCCACACTCTACAACTCGTGGTTCATGACAGTATTTTCAAACAACGAATAGTTAAGGATATGATCGCAAGTTGCAAGCAAATAGTTGGACATTTCAGCCATTCAGCACTTGCATACAACAAACTAGCTGCGCTACAGAAACAGCATCACTTGCCCGAACACAAACTGATACAGGATGTTCCAACTTGGTGGAACAGCACCTATTTCATGATTGAACGTATGTTTGAGCAAAAAACTACAATTGCCACCTACTGCCTTGATACTCCCAACCTCCCTGTATTTGATGCCAACAAGTGGACTTTGATTGGGAAGTTTACTGCGCTGCTGAAAATATTTCGCAAAATTACTGTTTGGTTGAGTGAAAGGTCTGCTACTATCTCAGAAATAATACCTCAAATAAAGTTTCTACAAGTCTTCATAGCAAAAGCATCAACTGACATCAGATTCTTTGGACTTGGAAGTACTCTTTCGGCTATTAATGCATCAATGAAGAGTTGTTGTTGTTGTTGTTGTTTAGCCAATCAGCCCACCCTGATCGAGCAAGCCGGCGGCACGCAGGTAACCGATCGCCCTCTCCGGAGTGGACCAGAGGTTCAGCGCACTAGTGATGTGTTGTGTTCGTTGTTGTGCTAGAGCGGTACAGTCCATCATAATGTGTTCAATTGTTTGTGGTGTGTCTTGGCACAGGTGGCAGGTGTCGTCTATGGAGTTGTCTAGTCTGTGTTTATATGTCCGTAAGTTTGGGTGATGTCCACATCGGAATCGTGCTAAGTTAACTCGATCCGATCTGCTCAGGCTGATCTCTGACCTGTTAATGGGTGGCGGCTTCGCACCTAGGACCGCATTCGGACCGAGTCGTGTCAGTGCTTTGTGGGTTAGATGTGTGTGTATGTGTTTTCTGTACTGTGTGATGTCTGTGGGGCGTGGTATGGAATGGAGTATTTCGTTATAATATCTCTCTGGTGTTACCTTAATGGTGCGAGGTGTTGGTGCATGATTGTACATGTAGTGGCAAGGGTGTTGTGGGTTAGTTGTCGCTGCTGCCATGAATTGTGTTCCTCTCATGTCTAAATGTTCCCTAACTTTTAGTATTTTTGTTTCTGTGTGCAGGTGTTCTATTGGTGTTGTTTGAGTGCATCCTGTAATGATACGAAGTGCGTTGTTTTGTATTGTTTGTAAGGTGTTTATGTGTGTGTTTGAGATAATGGGTGCCCAGCATGGGCTAGCATAGTCCATAACTGAGCGAATATATTGTTTGTATATGAGTGATGTTGTTTCCTGCTGGTGTCCAAAGTTTATGCCTGTTAGTACCCTAAGCGTGTTAAGTCTTGACGTACATTTGGTTTTAATGTCCTGAATGTGGTTTGCAAAAGATAATGATGTGTTGTATGTGACACCAAGTATTTTGGTTCTGTGAGTGTGTGGAATGTTGATGTTGTTTAGTGTAAGCTGTGGAATTACCTGGTGTTCTTTTGTGTTGCTTGTAAGCAAGGTGATGGTTGATTTTGTGGGCGCTACTTTGAGTCTATTGTGTGTGAGCCAGTCTTGTATACTGTTTATGTATGTTTGTAGGTTATTTGTAGCGGTGTCGATGTTGTTGTGGGTGGATGTTAGAGTGATATCATCTGCATATGATGATAAGGTAAGCTTGTTATCTATGGGTGTTGGAATGTCATGCATGTATAAGTTGAAGAGTGTTGGTGAGAGAACAGAGCCTTGAGGGACCCCGTTCGGAAAAAGCTTGTTTTTGGATGACTTGCCATTAAATGTGACATGTGAGTATCTTCCTGAGAGATAGTTGCTCAGCCACCTTTTGGTGTTATTGTGCATGTTTGTGTTGAGCATTTTGTTTATGAGAGGGAAGCATGGGATAGCATCAAATGCTTTACTAATGTCTATTGTTGCTAATAGTGTACGTTGAGCTGGTCTTCTGGAGTTGATGCCATCCATGATGTGCTGCGTGAGGTTAGTGAGTAATGTCGTGGTTGAGTGGTGAGGTCTGAATCCATGTTGAGTAGGCGATAGTGGTATGTGTGGGTTGGTGATTTGTAAGATTAGTCTTTCTGTTACTTTGGAAGGTGTGCATAGTAAAGTAATGGGTCTATAGGAAGCTGGTTCTGTTGGATTTTTGTTTGGTTTGAGTAGTGTAATAATTTTACCTTGTTTCCATATGTCAGGAATAATACAGTGTTGGTATGAATATGTGCTGATATTTGTGAGAGCTAATATTCCTTGTGGGCCCAAGTGTTTAAGGTGTATGTTAGATATGTTGTCTGGTCCAGTAGCCTTCGAATTCTTAATGTTTTTGATGATCTTGGTGGTCTGGTCTGTATTGAAGGGTGTAATGGTCATGTCGAGTCTGTAGGTTTTCTTGTGTCTGGCTGTTTGTCTGTCTGCATGTTTCTGGTTGTTGTCTCTGTTTAAGTGACTTATCTTTGCGTAGTGATTAACTAGAATGTTAGCTTGTTGTGTGTATGTTGGGATATTATTTTGGCTGCGACAGATAGCCGCGTGTGAGGTGTGAATGCCGCTGTTAGAGTGGGTAATGCTGTTTATAGTCTTGTATAGCCTGTATGTATCTGTGGAGTGGTTTAGTGTTGTTATGAATTCCCTGAATGTTTCTGTTTGTTTTTCTTTGAGTTTGTTGTTTATTTCTGTGTTGAGCTGTTGTATCTGCTGTTTTATGGCTTCTGTGTGTGGTGTTTGTGTGTTATATTTGAGGTTGTTACGTTGCCTTATGAGGTGGGCTATTTCTCTAGTGTAATTTGGGTTGTATTTCCTAATGTTGCCCTTGGGTATGTATTTGTTTGCATTATTGATAATCTGATTAAATGTCTTGAGTGTTGTATCGATGTTTATGATGGGTGTGCTGTTTAATGTGGTGAATTGTTCCTCAGTCTGTATTTTGAACTGTTCCCAATCAGCTTTCTTGTAATTTCTGTAAGTGTGCCTAAGGCTGTTGGGGCAGAGTGTAGAATGTGTTGTAATGATGATGGGCAGGTGGTCTGATGACAGTTGTTTTTCTGTTCTCCATTGTGTATGTGTTGCTAGTGAACGCTTTGAACGCTATCTGGATGATTACAATCCAATACTAGCCACATACCTAGACCCCAGATATAAGACCTCCTTGTTCCAAAATAAATCTAGTGAAGATTCCAAAATGCAAGAAAGCAACCTGGAGAAAGCAATGATAGATAGCATCAAGAAAAGGAGCGAAGCTGTTCAAGAGGAAGAAAGTGGACATACAGGTACTACAAGTGAAGAAGATATGCAAGAGACTGCAAGTGCTTCTGACAACATTATAAGTGATGAGTTCAGTGAATTTGGCTTTGACAAGTGTATGGACCAATTGGTTCAAGAGGACCATGATGATAGTGAGGGAAGTGGAACAAAAAAATCAACTCCAGGAAGTTTATCTAAAAATAAGAAGCACTGCACATCATTATTTCTGATTAAAGATGAAATGACCAAGTATCAAATATTGGAATTACAATCACAGGACGGAGACCCTTTAAAGTGGTGGAAACAGAATGCAGTTACGCTTCCAACATTAAGCTGTCTTGCAAATAAGTACGTCTTCTCCCCCTTCATCAATTGAAAGTGAGAGGTTGTTTAGCACTGGGGGCAATATTTACACACCACACAGGAATTGTCTAAGTGCAGAAATGCAAAATGTTAATGTTCCTTCACTACAACTTATGAATTTTCAATTTTGAATATTAAGAATATATTTAATGTTTAATTATCCATATGTTTCTAATTTCTATTAATCTTAATAATAATTATTTACTGGAAAATTGGAAATTTTATTTTTTTATATCTCAGTATCTTACAATGGAATTTTTCATTTTGTAATTTGTTCAAAATTTGTTTTTTTCTAATTTCTATTAATGTCATTATTTACTGGAAATTTTATTTTTTATTTTTTTATACCTTATAATGGAATTTTTCATTTTGCAATTTCTTCAAAATTTTAGTTTTTTTTGTGATTAAAGGAAGAAAACATTATCTTTTGTGTTTTATTTATTATTCACACAATGCAGATTAACAAGTCAACTTAGTCAAGAAATATTATTCCCAAGGGCATGCTTGGTAGTTGAGGTCATGGAAACTGTCCTCAGCTCAGCATTGTACGGGAAGTTGCGCTCCCGGGGTCCTGACTCCTGAGCTAAATAAACAGGTGGATACTGGATAAAAGTTCATAAAACTATATTCTATTTCAATTTCGACAGTATGACTGTGTTTGAATTTTTTTAACTGTTAATTTCATCCAATAACAGTTGTCTCCAACTTTCCCTATTTCTAATATTAAAATAAAAGTAACTTTATATTTTTTTTATAATTTAACAGATTAAGCATTAATCAAAAAGTATCGGTATCAACAGAGTATCAGCCATTTGTTGGTATCAGTTGAAAAGTGGGTATCGGCCAACATCTTGGTATCGGTACATATCTAGTCAAAACCCAACCTGCCAGATTTTACTGGGTTTTGGTTTTTACTAAGCAAAGTAAACTTTATCAAAAACTGTATAAACACCAATTATTACACAAGTTCACCCTTGAATATATTAATATAAATTAACATTAACTAAAACTTTACACTTCTGATTTATGACTAATTGAACAAAATGATATCTTCCTAAATCACTTTTGATAAAATTTTAAGTTAAAATGTTTAATAAAACATTCTGAAATGTATTGCTTAATTAACTTCATTACACTCAAAAAATACAAATTAATTGCAGTTATTATTACAAAATAGATGTAATCCCTTCTTCACTTTATGATTTCGGACAAAAACCCAAGTGAATGTGAAGAGACAGAGGCTGAGGAATGGCTAAACTCCTACAGTTCCAAGTATTTACCTACTCTCTATTTACTAAAGATAAAGGGTCACTCCTTATTTCCTTCACTCATGTTTAGTGACTCATTAATTAAACAGCATGTCAGTATGAAAATGGTGGAAAATTTTAGAATTTAAAAAAGTAAAATCAAGGATTTGGGCTTGCCAGAAGGAGTCTGTTCCTTCTTTATCTCCCTCCATTCTTGCTCAGTGATTACTGGGTCAATTGAAATATTGAATTGGTATTGTATGAGTAAACTTAGAAATAAGTTAGGTAAAAATAAAGCTGAGAAACTAGTTCAGATTTATAGGTACCTTAGAGAGTCTAATGTGGATTGGTAGGAAGCTGCAGATTATTAATACCTGTTTTCTGAAAGGGCTGGAATTCAAAGGTAGACCTAATAGAAGTAAAATACTCCATTTTTCTCTTTATTATATCTGAAATAAACAATTATTCAGTGTGAAAGTATAAACATAACAAAAAGACTGGCAATGAATCACAATTAACAAAACCTCTGGAAAACCAATAACACTTAGTGAGATTTGGCAGAAAGGATAGAAAGCAAGTGGGAGACAAGTACCGGAAATGACTTGCACAGAATGTTAACCCTTGTCCCAGCCTAGCTACCCTCCAAACTTGACCCCCCCCCTTATGACCTGAGTTTCAATTTCTTTATACACTTAGACACTTTACACACTGGCTAGTTAGTAGGGTTAGGGTCACTGGCTTGATTCCAGGGCAGATCCCAGTAGCCAACAGTGGTTGACACAAACTGCGTAGCTCCCACTGGATTGGATCCACAATCCAAGCCTGATGAATCTGGACCATGTGAGTTGAATCCAGGGTTGGAAAAAACCCAACTGGTTTTTTGCTGGGTAGTTGGGTTTTTGCTAACCCTGGTTGAATCCCAACTGGTTGCCTAGACAACACAAGATTATTAGTTACATGCACCAGGCACCATTAATCACAATAATAACAAAACATAACAACAGGTAATTAATTAATCAACAAACATTAACTGGAATCATGACTTCATAATTGATCACTGAAAAACATAATTTACTCATGAAATCAAAGCACATAAATAATAAATAATCAACATAAAAAATAATAACTACAAACATTGACAATTATGGCAAACCTATCTCACATGAGTTAATCAACCTATAATCAGTGCTAAACAAGCATGGGCAAAAACCTAACTCTAGAATAATGTGACTGGTGACCTATACCTAATAATGATAATCAGTTCTCTAGCTAGTTACATGACAGGGTCACAGATGACTGGATTTGGCTAAAGGAAACTTTAGGGCTCCCACATGCACTGCCATCCAGGCAATAAGTAAAGGTCTGGTGTCTGATTCTAACCTGGCTGGATTTATTACACATATCTATACTCAGTCACAGTTTCAACAACCTATATATATGTCTACTTTTAATAATAATAATTAATACCTACTAATAATGATGGTGAAATACAAATGACACCACCACAATAACTAGGAATAAGGATTATGAACAAGTCTATTCCTATTGTACACTGGCCAAGGATTACAAGCTAGAGCACTTAACATCATACCTTTAAAAGCTTTCCAAACTCCCTTGGCTTCCAACAGGACACGTCTGTATTAATCTCAGCCTGTCTATTGGACCTTCTATTCAAGTTTCATAACCTTTTAATAGGCTTCCAAGATCAAATAGTCTGGACGTTACCCTAGAGGGTTTTTACAGTTAACAGGCTTACTAACTAAACTCCTGTGGGGAGAGAAAAACTTGAGAAGAACCAGATAGGACTTGAAAATTAGGGTGAGGTTTTTGTGAAAAACTCCACAACCCCAAAAGGGGGATTTGAAAAGGGGGGGGGGGTGCGAGAAACTTCACAACCCCCACAATACTAGCATTGCAGTTAGTAAAATAGCTAACTAACTAAATTAAATTTAAAAGGACTTAAATAATTGATTTAAGTAAAATTTATGAAAATAAAGTTTTACCAGGTTTTACTGTGTAGGCTTTCCATTGCCAATCCTGCTTGGGAAGCTGAGTTCATTTAATTTATATCAATGACAGTGCCAAAAACGAAGTTAAACCCATTTCTAATGCTCAATGGGATGGGCACAATGTTTGAGTTTAGGACAAAACAGTCAACTTGGTTACACAAGGATACCAAGGAACCACCACCAGGAATAAGGTTCCACTCCAACTTTAGTGTTAATTTTTAGGATTAATTTGGGGATATACCTCTAATGATATGAGGGGTGGTCAATACATTCATAGAACAAGGGGCCTTAACATAGTTCAAGCACCAATGTACATCACTTTTTAATACCCTCCCTTTAATTCAATACACTTAGTCTACTTCTCCTTCAAGCTACTATGCCAGCAAAATAGACTCAGAATTAGAGATGAACTGATGCATAGGCATCAAAAATTGGTGGAATCAGACATTTTTCCTTGAATCAGTATCAGCATTGTGAAATTTAGTGAATTCCACCTGTTCTTACCAAGTTTATAGTGGAATTTTAAGAAAATAATAGAAAATGAATGTTTGTTTAGTACAGGAGGACTGGTATATGAACCACAAAGAAGCAAATTGTGCCCTGATAATTGTGAAAAATGCAAGTTCCTCATTTACAATCTAAGAATCTTTGATTTTAGTTATTAATTAATCAAACATTTCTTAATTTTCTTTCATTTCTTATTTTTAAGTTTCATCAGAGAAATCAAAATTGCTAATAAAAACATACAATAGCCTACTATTGTATTCCGAGTCGTTAAAAAATAAAAAAGTTACACTAGGTCCCCTATCGTACTTTGAGTTGTAAAAAAAATTATTTTTAGCCTTTATCCTATAAAAATATTTGTGACTATTTTTATAGCTAATTTTGTTAAATGTAGATTTTTGAGAATTCAGAGTTGAAAAATCTAAAACCAGTAACACTGAGTACTAATTTCCTAACTAAATCATTTTGCATATACAGTCAACCCTCGTTATAACGGACTAATAGGGGGGAAAAGGTGTCCATTATAGCCGATTGTCCGATATAACCGACGGTACTGGTAACCTACGGTATACATATACGATACAGTAATGGAGATACTATATACAGTACTGTGCACTGTCTGCTGAACACGATACATGATAACTGATACAGAAAATAATGAAATATAATAAAAATATAAAAGTTAGCTTGTCCTTGGCCTTACGAATGTCGGAAACAGTTTGCTTTTTCACACCATACTCCGCGCACACCTTGGCCACCGAAGCACCCGCCTCTAACTTCTTGATTAATTCCAGCTTCTGGGTCACTGACAGGGTCACACGCTTCTTCTTTTCCTGGTTAACGTCGCCAGTGGTGTGTCCAGTTTATCCGATATCCGCTCTAATGGGGTCTGTTATAGCGAGGGTTGACTGTACTATATACAGTACTGTGCACTGTCTGCTGAACACGATACACGATAAATGATACAGAAAATAATGAAATATAATAAAAATATAAAAGTTAGCTTGTCCTTGGCCTTACGAATGTCGGAAACAGTTTGCTTTTTCACGCCATACTCCGTGCACACCTTGGCCACCGAAGCACCCGCCTCTAACTTCTTGATTAATTCCAGCTTCTGGGACTCTGGGTCACTGACAGGGTCACACGCTTCTTCTTTTCCTGGTTAACATCGCCAGTGGTGTGTCCGGTTTATCCGATATCCACTCTAACGGGGTCCGTTATAGCGAGGGTTGACTGTAGTATGTCAGGGAAAGATTTAACAAGCGTAGAGCAGGAAAAAGATTTAGGAGTTATAGTCACTGGTGATTTAAAAGTAGCAAAACAAAGTACAGCAGCGGTCAATAAGGCGAACAAAGTGTTAGGTTTTATACCTTACCTTATACCTTATGTTATGTTGTTTCGTGCATTGGTCTCTCTTCACACAGAGGTCAAGCTGGTGGCCCTGCCTCTAGGTCTGGCCTGGTGGAGGAGCGAGTTGCTTTCTTGCGCGCTCCACCATACATAGCCAGGCACGCCCGGCTCATCTGGTACTGTCCTGAGCCAGGCATCCAGACTTTTCTTGAAGACTTCAACTTTGACCCTCGTTATGTTTCTGAGGTCCTTAGGAAGCTGGTTGAAAAGTCTTGGTCCCCTGACAACCAAGCTATTTTCCTTCAGAGTTCAGGAGGTCCCTTGTCGGGCCTTTAATTTGGGAACACTACACATTCTGCCTTTCCTATTTTCCAGTGTTGTTTGAATGGTAATTGGGTTTAGTTTTAGGTTTGGCACCAGTTTTCGATCATTTTCCATATGTAGATTATGATGTACCTCTCTCTTCTTCTTTCCAGTGAGTACAGATTTAGTTTACATAGTCTTTCCCAGTAGTTGAGTTCTTTGCAGCCATCAATCTTGGCTGTGAAATGCCTTTGCATTTCTTCTAGTTTATTAGTTTCTTCCTTTTTATATGAGGATGTCAAAACTGAGCAGTATTCAAGTTTTGGTATAATCAGTGTTTTTAGCAGGGAAATCATTACTGTCCTTTCCCTTCTCTTGAACGTTCTTAGTACCTGTCCGGCGACTTTTTTTGCTTTATTTATCACTATCTGATTTTGTGTTTCGAATTTCGCATCATCTGTCATTATTATCCCAAGATCAATCACTTTCGTGCTTCTCTGAATTTCCTGTCTATCTGGAGCATAATATGCAGTTTGTTTAAGTTCTTCTTTTCTACCATATCTCAAGAGCTGAAATTTCTCGGCGTTGAATGACATGTTGTTGTCTTCTGACCATTTGTATATTTTGTTCGTGTCCCTCTGCAAGGCCTCCACATCATGTACATCGCTGATTTTTCTGCTGATCTTTGTATCATCTGCGAAGGATGTTACTATACTGTTGCTGTTTACTCTGCTGTGTCTATGTCTGTTAGCATGATAATGAACGGGAGTGGGGCCAGTACTGTCCCTTGTGGTACTGAGCTGCGTACTTCCGATTCTGATGATGATATACCTTGAATTTTAATGACCTGCAGATGATCTCTAAGGAAGTTGTAGATCCATTTTCCCACTTTGCCTGTTATTCCCATATATTTAATTTTATGTGCTATTATACCATGGTCACATTTATCGAAAGCTTTAGCAAAATCTGTGTATATAACATCGTAGTTGTCATTGCCTTCCAATGCATCTAGGATATTGTTGTAGTATTCTATTAGTTGTGATAGGCATGATCTACCTGATCGGAATCCATGCTGATTTTCATTGAATCTTTCCCGTGTCTCCAGGAAATCATAAATTTTCTCTCTATTCTTTCAAATACTTTGGTGAGGTGGGATGTCAATGACACTGGTCTATAGTTCTTTGCTTGAAATTTTGAGTACAAATCGCGCAATATTATAGTTCCTCTTTATAAATCATTAGTTAGACCCCATTTGGAGTACACGGTCCAATTTTTGAATCTGCATATGCGCAAAGATATACAGTAGACAAAATCGAAAGAGTTCAAAGACAAGCAACTAAGATGATTCCGTCGCTTAGGTCAAAGTCGTACGAGGATAGGCTTAAGGAGTTAAAATTGACTACACTCGAGACTAGGAGGCTAAGGGGTGATCTAATCCAGGTTTTCAAAATTATGAATGGGTTCGATAACATAGATAGAGATAGCTTTTTTGAAATATCTCAATATAATAGGACTAGAAATAACGGGTGTAAGTTGACAAGTAGAAGGTTTGAGACAGCAGTTGCCAAAAACGTTTTTACGCATAGAATAGTAAATAGCTGGAATAGTTTGCCAGTAGAAGTAATTAGTAGCACGTCTATAAACATGTTTAAAAATCAATTAGACGCATATGTTGATAGATTGGGTATAGTTTAAGGTGGTAAAATTAAGGCTTTGTGGTGATAGATCCCACAGCTCAACACAAGTGTTGTGGGATATAGGGAGGCAGCATCTTGGGTTAGGGGATACTCTCTGTCCTTACACACCCCATTTAAAGAGATTCCTCTGCCGAACAGTGCCCCCCATAGTACTGTGAGGTATTGAAAAATTCATGATCTTCACTTGCCCCACAAACACCTTGAAATGGGTGCACACACATTTCTACATTACTGTACAGTCTTTACAGCCACACCTACATTTTTCCTCCTAAGTATATATATTGTAATGTATATGGTGGTAAATTTTGACTTGGTCCGCAGTCAATATGGACCGTGACTTATTTTTGGTTGGCAAAGTACTAGTATTGATGGATACCGTAATGAAATTGACTGGATTCTTTGGATCTGATATATTTGCATGTCAGTTATAAATAGATAGTATAGAGTGTAACATATATGTGGATAGTAGTCTATTATGACTTGATCCTCTGGATCCAGAGATTCTATCTTTAGTTTTAAATTGATAATTAATTAGTTTTAAATTGAAAATTATTTAGTTTTGTAAAAATTGGTCATTGCCAATGTACAGGCAGTTCTTACATAAATTTCTTATGTTCTTGTCATTCGGAACCCACCTAAAATTGTAGGTCCCCTCCACCACCACGGAGGACATACACAATGCACAATTACGAACACAGTTAGGTAGACCAGCCATGAGTGGATCCTAGGGTCTTTGCTGGTCTGAAACATTATAACATTATAACAAATAAATTTTATATATTCTTTCATGTGTATATAAATCACAACCTACATACATATATAAATAAAAGAATCAGAACCAGCAGTTTTTAATGGAATTGGTACATCTCTAAGTACTCAGAATGTTACACTTCCAGCTGGACCACTGTAAACATTTCAGTTCATCATCATCTGTAGATCTTTTATCATGAAGCTGAGCCTTCAGATTTTGAAACGGGTGGTAATTGGTTGGGGCCAGGTCTGGACTGTAGGGTGGGTGATTAAACTGCTCAAAGTTACACTCACAAATGGTGGTTTGAGCAATGTGAGTCTTATGCACAGGTGCATTGGTTCCTTTCATTGGTGCCAATTGGTGGATAATCATTAAAACACTTCAATGGAAAATATCAACCCTTGTGGCTGTCACATCAATCTTCATGCAATGATTCTTCATTTTGAGGCTTCCATTTGAGTGATTTTGACATCAAAAGGATGTCCAGACCTTGGGTCATCTTCAGTGGACTCGCACTCATGCTCAAATTCATCTGACCATTTTGCTATTGTTGAATATCTGGGGGCTTCATTGCCATACACACTCGCCATTCACTGATGGATTTCACTAGGTTTTCTACCCTCTCTAACCATGAACTTCACGACAACCCTAAGTTCAGTTTTGGTGAAAGCCATGTTTTGAGCTAGGGTTAGTCTCACTCAATAGCAGACTTGCCATATGAAGCACCGGGAGAATTCCCGGTGGGTCAGTCAATCTGTGGGCCAGTGAGGGTAACACGAAAAATATAGACAAAAATGAAAAGTAAATGATCTCCCATTCCTCCATCTGTGCAGCTGCCACAGCCCATTCCCCATTGATGTAAACAAATAATAAGTTGGCAAAAAGAATGATCTGAATGGTATTTATACATGTTATATCCTGTGTAATACTTGGATAATTTTGACCTGCATCTAGATAATTTTTTTTCTGGACCTGGCAATCCTATGGACAGTGGACTGGTGGTGTTGCTCGGTCCGCTATGCCTAGATGTTAATTCAGATATTGCTGTTGACAAGCTATGTCTATCAACTAATGTATCTTTTACAGTTTTACTTCAATATATTGTTTAGCTAATCACTGATATAAAACTTAAAAGTGTCCAGACAGTGTTGTGTTTTTTGATGAAATAAACAACTGAAATATCGCAATGAATAGGGACAGTTTCAAAATGCCAAGTCAACCCAGTCAAAAATGCAAAGGTGGTGCTGAAAAATTTCTGGCATCTCTATTTTCTGTTTTACTGTATTATCTATAATAGCAGCTCTACTATGTTAACAGAGTGTGTGTGTGTGTGTGTGTGTGTCAATATAATAAAAATAAATGTCCAATAATTGAGTTTGGGTGGTAGTATTTTCACTATTTTGTGACCCTAAGGGTGGTGGTGGTGTTGGGAGGGGGGAGGGCGCATGCACACGTGTTGTATGGGCTGGTCTAGGTGAAAGTCCAGGGCCGCTTTTGAGTCTCAGTCCATCCCTGTCTCACTTGATCCGTCTTCTTTCAACAAAAAAAGAAAAATGGGTTACTACTATTGTGCATGTTTATGCACACATTGACTAATTGCATCGTTCTGTCTATTGTTCAATCCTCCTCTACTTCTCACACATATACACTCACAATTATACATCTTTTTCACAATTCTATCATTATCTCCATGTGACCATACCAACTTAGCAAACTATCCTTCATTCTTATCTCCAATCACTTTCCCACTCTACACTTTTTCCCTATATCCTCATTTTTTATACATCTTGTACAGCCAGTCTGTTTTATATTAATCATGTCTTAAATTATTCATCTCAACTGTTCTCATTTTGGCAGGGAACTCTTTGCCATACAAGTGTATCAGACCCATACATCAGTGTCAGCCTTAATACACTTTCATGTAAACTTCTTGCTGCATTTACACTCAAGCACTTCTTGCTGTGTTTTATTGCACCTTTGACTTGCCTCGCTTCATTCTATTTTCAATGTCTATTAATGTACTTTTTACCTCTTTCATCAATGAAGCACCTTAGATATTTGAATTCTTTCACAACCTAAATTTTCTCTTTTCACCACAATATTATACGCTGAGTCTCTCTTCTCTCAGTGACAAGAACCTTACCTTTATTTACATTACTTTTAATTAACTCCTATCACATATATCCCCATTATCATAGTGTTTCCAAAACCACACCCATTTCAAGAATGTCAAATAGTGGAGTAGAGCAGGGTAAGTCTTATGTCTGAGTTAAGTGGTTAATGCAAGTTTGGTTAGCAATTTTTGCATCATCAACTTTTGGCTATTTAGAGTTCATGGGTGTGGTTTTGACTTTGTCAAGAATGAGGTGGTCCATAAATTTAATATTTACCAAAACTTCAAATTTGTATAAATCTACAATACCTTCTTACTTTTTTCAGATGTTTCATAAACCTCATAGAATAAAATCTCAGACTCAGCTCAAAGGATCTGAAAAGTAAGAATCGATAAGAATACCTTCAATATTTTAGTATAGGTCACCAGAATTGACTTCAAAAGAAAATCCCATAGGCATATGGGAAAGAAAGTAAATGTTTTGGATAAGAATGTAGAGGCTCGCAAAGCTGGTATTTATTTTCAGAATTTTTGTTAGGTTAATTAAGAGTGATTTTAAAAAGTACTGTTAGGGTCAGGCATGGGGTAATTGTAATTTGTAATTGTAGTTGATTGTAATTATATTTCACGTAATTGGTAATTGTAATTGACTACCTAAAATGTAATTATAATTAATTACATCAGGAAACCAAGGTAATTTTTTCTTTTTTATGCAGGAAGGAGGGGCAAAGGGCAAATGCCCGCAAAAGTGCCCCTCCCGTAGAAGAAGAGGAGAGCCAAAATCAAGGTCCAGGGTTTTTGAGATGCCTAGATGCTCTGCGTTTGAAAGATGGGTGGTCATAGACAGGAGGAAAGACGGATTGAGGAAGATTGTTCTAGAGTTGATTGGTTGAGTAGACAAAAGACTGAAAATACCGATTAACCTTTGCATTAGATAGTTGGACAGAATAGGAATAAGAAAATGTAGAAAGTGTGGTGCTGCGTGCTCTCCTTAAAGGAGTTGGCATGCAGTTAGAGAGTTCAGAAGAGCAATGTCCATTATGATAGTGATAGTAAAGAGAGAGAGAGATTGAAGACAATCGGTAGGAGGCGGGGAATTGATGAGACAAAAAGCCTTTGATTCTACCCAGTCAAGCATGGGTGTATGGGTTGAGCCACCCCACACATGAGAAGTATACTCCATACAGGGGTGAACATACAGCAATTGAGTGGGAGTGAAGAAACTGCGGAGATGATACAGCACACCTAAGCTCTTAAAAGCTGTTTTAGAAAGAGAATATATGTGATCTTTCTAGGAAAGATTGCAAGAAAAGGAAACACCAAGAATGTTAAGAGAAGAAGGATTGATTTGTGTGTTGTTGTTGAGGGTAAGGGGATAGTCGTGTGGAAGATTGTGATGAGTAGACAGATAGAGGAACTGAGTTTTTGAGGCATTGAAAGCCACAAGGTTTTCTCTGCCCCAATCAGATATAGCAGAGAGATCAGAGGTCAGGTGCCCCATAGCTGCCTCATGCAAATCATGGTGACTGCTGTGAGGGATGCTTTGGGAAGGAGTGAAGAATGGAATAATCAGCATAGGAGTGAATAGGACAGGAAGTGTGAATTAAAAGATCATTAATAAATAAAAGGAAAAGAGTGGGTGACAGGATAGAACCCTGAGAAACACCACTGTTGATAGCTTTAGGAGAACAGTAGCCATCTACAACTGCAGCTATAGATTGGCCAAAAAGGAAATTAGAGATGAAGGCACAGATAGAAGGCTAGAAACCAAAGGAGGGCAGTTTCAAAATTAAAGATTTGTGCCAGACTCTATCAAAAGCTTTTGATATGTTTAGTGCAATAGCAAAAGTTTCACTGAAATCCCAAAAGGAGGATGACCAAGAGTCAGAGAGATATGCAAGAAGATCGCCAGTAGAGCATCCCTTGCGGAATCCATACTGATGATCTGAAAGAAGATTGTGAGAAGAAAGGTGTTTAAGAATCTTCCTTTTAAAGATAGATTCAAAAACTTTGGAAAGGCAAGAAATCAAAGCACGTGGATGATAGTTGGAGGGTTGAGAGCAGTCACCCTTCTTTGGGACAGGCTGAATGAAAGCGAACTTCCAGTAGGAAGGAAAAGTACCAGATGAAAGACAAAAATGAAAGAGTTTGCCTAGGCAGGGTGTCAGCACAGTTCTTAAGAACAACAGGAGGAACACCATCAGGACCATATGCCTTCCTAGAGTTGAGCCCAGATAGGGCAGAAAAAACATCTTTAGAAGAGATTCTAATTTCAGACATAATAAAGTGAGAGGAGGGAGGAGATGGAGGAACAGCACCAGAATCATCCAGGGTTGAATTGGAGGCAAAAGTTTGAGTGAAGAGTTCAGTTTTGTCACAAGAGACAGCAACTGTGCCATTGGAATGGAAAAGAGAAAGTAAAGTTGTTGAAGAGGTTCTTAGCTAGATGCCAGAAAGAGTGAGAAGAATTAGAATTGGATAGATTTTCACATTTTTGTTGGATGAAGGAAGTTTTGGTGAGTTGAAGAACAGATTTTGCACAATTCTGGGCAGAAATACTGTATAAGCTGAGTGAGAGTCAGGAGTTGGATGGTGAATTGGTGATGGTACCTTCTGAAAGCCTCTCTGTTGCAGATAGCATTGGAACAAGTAAAGTTAAACAAAGGTTTTTTAGTAATAGGAATAGAATATGGAATGTACACCTCCATGCCCGAGAGAATCACCTCTTTGATGTGCTCTGCACACTCAGAAGGGCCCTGGCCACAGAAGCAGTAATCATTCCATAGGAAATCACAGAAGTACTGCCTTAGGGCCTCCCAATAAGCAGTGTCAAAGTGCTCCTCTTGGGAGGATTCAAAGGCCGAATTGGAGCAATTGCACAGGAAACAGATCTGAGATTGTGATCAGAGGAGCCGAATGGAGAAATAAATTTCACAGAGTAAGGAGAAGGATGAGAGGTAAAGAAATAAATCCAGAATGTTGGGCCTATCTCTAAGGCAATTGGGGATACAAGTTAGGGTGCTGTACAATCTGCTCTGGGTCATTTAGGATAGAAAAGTTGTAAATTAGTTCACCAGGGATGTCGGTGAAATGGGAGGAAAGCCAAAGGTGGTGGTGAACATTGAAATCTCCTAAAATGGAGATTTCAGCAAAGGGAGAGGGGGAAAGAATGTATTCCACTCTGGAAGTGAGATAGTCAAAGAATTTTAGATAGTCGGTAGAATTAGGAGAAAAATAAACAGTGCAGATGTAGGTATTTAGTTTGAGAATGGCAAGTAAGCCATAGCCAGAGGGTATAGAATTTGGAAGATTTGAGTTTGGGAATATGAGAACAAGTTAGGTCATTGCATACATATACACAACATCCACCTTTGGAGTGAAATAGAGTATAGAGAAAGTAAGAGGGTACAGAAAAGGGGTTGCTGTCAGTCATCCCAAACACCTGAGTTTCAGTGAAAAAAAGAAGATGAGCTTTAGAGAGGTGGTGGTGTTGAACAGATTGAAAATTTGAGAAAAGGCCACAAATGTTGCAGAAGTTTATGAAAAGTGAATCAGACAGAGGTCCAGAACATCTTGAATGGGCAGTAGCAGATCCAGCCCTGCTGCCTGGGTCTGTGTTCCTGGTCTTGGCAGCAGGGTAGCCAGAAATGGGGACATTTATGGTCCCCTCCCCAGGGGACTCCGAGGCTCTTGTAGTTGATGCCATTTTTTTTTTTAAAGTTTTGAAAAGATTATGTAGTGTGTAAGATGCATGTGTATGTTGTGAGGATTAGGGAGAGAAGTGTGTGTTTCAGAGCATGCTGGACTGCTCACAGGGTAGATGAGACAGAAAAAAGACCAGCTAAAGAGGACAGTGACAGGAGAAACAGGAGTTCCAGCACTCCCTATCTTCTGTCTAGTGTCTAGTCAATTACTTTGTTACATTGTTTTATCAGCCTCTCAAGCAGATTAAAAGCTGTTAAATATTTTAATAAAAGAAATGCAGTTCCATGCAGTTAAAAAAAGAGTACATTTTATTGACCTAATATTATTTTGTTTTCATTCAATATGATGGCCACAACTGAAAATGGAATTGAAATACCTAGGTAGAAAAGCATGACATAAGTCAAATAGTGTGTATTTATGAAAAAATGCAATTCTTTGTAAATGTAATTGTAATTAATTACTTTACTAAGTAATTATAATTGTAATTAGGTATTTCACCATCTACAGTAATTGTAATTGAGAATGTCAAGTGCCGTTGTTTGAACTCGCATCAAGTAACATAAAGTAAGTAGGTAATTGTAATTAATTACATTGACCAAGTAATTGCCCCATGCCTGGTTAGGGTAGTGACTAAAATGCGCCAACATACAGTACCTAATCATTTCTTGCTCTAACATGAATTATTAATTATAGAAAGAAGCTAACTGCTGAAATAGCTGAGAATTTTCAGTCCTTAACAGAAGATGACTTGTCAGCTCTTTTGCCTTCCAAAGCTGATATTACCCTTATTAAAACATTTTGCCATAAAGGAGAAATTGTGAATATATACCAGGTATGGTAGTTTTGAGGTTTCTTAATACTACTCATATAGGGGGCCTATACCATATCATTTTAATGTTGTAAATTCAAGATAATGAATTTAAAATAACTCGTAGGTTGTAATCATCACTGAAGTACAGTAAATGTATTTCCATCCTGTAGGCATAATTTTATTATTTTATTTTTTAATTGAAAAACCTTTAATTTCAGTTTTGTCTCATTATAGATTCAAAAGGAACCCCTTTTTTTCAAAGTTGATAAGAATGATGAACTTTATCCAACCATTTATTTCCTTTGGAAATATCCAACTATTCTTAAAACTTTTTCAACTTTCACACCTGTGATGAGTAAACTTATGCAAGGAGCTGATTTAATGCTCCCAGGAATAGAAGTGAAAGGGGAGGTAAGTTATTTAACAAAGATCAGTTGAATATATTTTAATTCTCCGAGTTCATTATGGTTGGTTATGTAAATGTACTATAGTAAGAAGTTATCAGAGATGGCATGCCAGTATATTTATAGGCCCTAGTTATAATATAGAAATATATAGGTTTAGGTACTGATGTATAGAAATAAGTTTTTAAAAAGGTATAGGTAAAGAAGTAAATTTTTATTAATAATATAAAAAGCCTATAATGGGGGCTTGTCTTTGTACTTGTTCTTCCACCTTCACTTTTTAGATAATGAGAATGAGTCAAATAAAACTTGGGTGCTATCATTATTTTCAAATTGAGGGCTGATTCATAAGGTATGGTATAGAAATTTCATTTTGAAGAGATACATATGTATAGAAATGAATTTCAATGACCATCTTATATACTGTGTGTGTATATATATAAGCCTATAATGAAAATAACCACAAAGAAAAAAGGAAACAGAATGGTGCTCAAACGCTTTCATCTAATGACATCCTCAGGAACACTGAAAGAAATAAGTTTGAGATTATACAGGGTGTACATAAAGTCAGGATCTATTTTTGTGAAGCACTTGGAAATTATATGGAGTTTTATCATAAAATGATAAAGTGGTAACATTTATTAAATAATTAAGAGTAGGATTTGACGTGACACCCATCAGTATCCCTGCACAGCTCAAATTGTTCTGCAGCATTTCTAAACACATTCTGGAGCATTTGCGGGGTTATGTTATCTGCAGCAGTTCATATACGTGTACGTAAGTTTTCAAGACTCGTAATCTTCATCTGATAGACGTGCGATTTGATAAAGCCCCATGCGAAGAAATCTAAAGGGGTTAAATCTGGTGATCTCGCTGGCCAAGGTCTGTTGCTTCCGCATCCGATCCAGCGATTTGGAAAACGTCCATTTAGATAATCCTGAACAATTTTGGCATAGTGACAAGGAGCACCATCATGTTGATAGACGACGGTACTAACAATCCTATCCCCGTCGTCTATCAACATGATGGTGCTCCTTGTCACTATGCCAAAATTGTTCAGGATTATCTAAATGGACATTTTCCAAATTGCTGGATCGGACGCAGAAGCAACAAAAGACCTTGGCCAGCAAGATCACCAGATTTAACCCCTTTAGATTTCTTTGCATGGAGCTTTATCAAATCGCATGTCTATCAGACGAAGATTACAAGTCTTGAAAACTTACGTATACGAACTGCTGCAGATAACATAACCCCGCAAATGCTCCAGAATGTGTTTAGAAATGCTGCGGAATGATTTGAGCTGTGCAGGGATACTGATGGGCATCACGTCGAATCCTACTCTTAATTATTTAATAAATGTTACCACTTTATCATTTTATGATTGAATTCCATATAATTTCCAGGTGCTTCACAAAAATAGATCCTGACTTTATGCACACCCTCTATAGGTCACAAAAAATAAAAATAAGAAAAATTAAAAATTGTAGGAGGAGCATACAAATTTGTAAGGAAAAGCTACCAGAGTTTTAACACTGCCCCTCTTGTCTAAATCCATTCCGAATGAATTCAAAATAACAGGATCAAATGAAAAAAGGCCCTGGCTAATATTGAAATTATTTGTAAGTTGAATAATGGCAGACTCAAGAATATTTCTATTAACAATGTTGCTTGAGTGAAACAAAATTGAAGCATTATTCCAATCAGTACAGTAGGATAACTCTGACAAATGGATGAAAATGGCACTGGATGACTGTCCCATTCTAATGGAATATTGATGCTGTTTTACATGCACTTGCAAATCCTTTCCCATCTGTCCAGTGTAAAGGGAATCACATTGTTTAGAACCAATTTTATAGATAATGCCTGAATTATTGGTAGGACTATTTTCTACTATGATATTTTTCACAATATTATCATATAAATATACTACATTAATATTCAAAAGTTTAAGTACATTAGCAATGCCTAAAAAGCCTGGGAAAAATGGAAGTACTAAAATATTCTTTGACAAAGTGCGAGGGTTATTATTCACAAGATAGAAAGTTTGTTTTGCCTTGTTAAGACAAGATTCAAAAAAGCAGGTAGGTAACACAAATCACTTCCAATACTGTTGATTTTTCTAATACATGGATGCCAAATTAGAAAAAATCAACAGTATTGGAAGTGATTTGTGTTACCCACCTGCTTTTTTGGAATCTTGTCTTAACAAGGCAAAACAAACTTTCTATCTTGTGAATGATAACCCTTGCACTTTGTCAAAGAATATTTTAGTACTTCCATTTTTCCCAGGCTTTTTAGGTATTGCTAATGTACTTAAACTTTTGAATATTAATGTGGTATTTTTATATGATAATATTGTGAAAAATATCATAGTGAAAAATAGTCCTACCAATAATTCAGGCATTATCTATAAAATTGGTTGTAAACAATGTGATTCCTTTTACACTGGACAGATGGAAAAGGAATTGCAAGTGCATGTAAAACAGCATCAATATTCTATTAGAATGGGACAGTCATCCAGTGTCTTTTTTGTCCATTTGTCAGAGTTATCCTACTGTATTGATTGGAATAATGCTTCAATTTTGTTTCATTCAAGCAACATTGTTGATAGAAATATTCTTGAGTTTGCCATTATTCAACTTGCAAATAATTTTAACATTAGCCAGGCCCTTTTTTTGCTTGATCCTGTTGTTTTGAATTCATTCAGAATTGATTTAGACAAGAGGGGCAAAGTGCTAAAACTCTGGTTTAAATAGGCCATAAAAAATACCATAGTTTTTCTTTTAATTAAACTTAAACCTTACAGGCTACATTTGCTTAGAAAAATTACATTTTGTTTATTTTCCCCATATTTTTCCATTTTCATGATCTTACTCTTTGATACTTAGGGATTTTTTACATTTTTCATGATAATGATGGGTTTTAGCCATATTTACAATGCCCATAATACTCAGAATCGTAATACTCAAATCTGCAACATTGCCTGGACTGAATGTATCCATTTAAAAAATCTCATTACATTATTAGCCTATATGTACATGTTCAGTGTTTGACACACATGTTAATAGATTGAGTGTATATTAGGGTGTCTCATTAATACATAGAAATTTTTTTTTTTCGATTTTCTCTTGCTCGCGAATGCTGCCCCGATTTCAATAGGCATAGAGGTTCTAAAAATCGAAAAATGATAGGAATCGAACAGTATTTAGAGGTCACTCAAGTTTAACACTTTCTTGTAGCTATTTAGGAAAAAAAAGAAATTTCTATCATTCTCTTATTCTCTTTATTTCTGAACAAAAATGAAAATAAACGAAATGCACCTTTCATTAATTGAAATAAGCGTGTATAAATGGATTGTTTTCATCATCAATCTGTCCTACACTACTTGATTTTACTCTTCAAGCTCTCCTTCGTCTTGTCGGGGATCAACTTCTGGTGAGCCCAAACCACCTTGAGGACGAATTGCTTCTGCTTCTCATCACGCATGATGGTGGAATTGAATCTTTTCATCAAAGCGATACCACGCTCAGCGGCGTCATTGACCACCTTCAGGGCTTTCACCCTCTTTTGCGCCGTGATCCAATCCTGGTCATTGATCCAATCCTCTGGATCTTTCATGAGGAAGGTGGGAGACTCAGATTCTGGAAGGATCGTGCGGAAGAAGACTTCTTTTGTTCTCCGGGTGACGAAGAGCTCGATGGATTGCTGTGGATTGAAGTTCTTCGGATCGATCCGCTTGAGTCCTTTCTTCGTGGCGGGGGATTGAAGTCGTTGGACCATCTTTAGCTTTGTGTCCTTTGGAATGCGGTCGTCAAAGAAACCAAGCCCCACGAGATCCTCTGAGAGGTACCACAGGTGCCTTTTCAAGGCCATGGATGCCGTGTGGCTGACTTCCTTGTCAGGGTAGGCCTCGAGCAGGCGAAGGAACTCTAGGTCGTTCAGTGGAGCTCGATTCGAGACCATTGCCTCATTCCACTGCTTCACGTACGCGAGGGAGATGAATAAACACAGCCGCCGAAGTCCTCCTCCTTCCCTGGCTGTCAGGTCCAGTTGGCGACGGAACATGAAAATCTTGAGGGCATAGATGGCTTTGGCCATCCATCTGGCATGGTGATAGGCCCCAGGCTGACGAAATCCCCCCTGGACCTGACCGCCAAGGAAGCGGTAGGAAAGGATGAGGAGTTCACGGTAGTCTTCTCGGGGATGTGTGCCGTGGGAAAGCATCTGCTGCAGGTATTTCTTCATGGAAGACGCTTGATTTGCCCAGTTGTCAGTTGTTGTGGGATTGCTTTCGTCACTGATGGACAAGAATGACCCTTTGTCAATGGAGGCCCACCGCTGTTGAAATCTTTTGAAGAGGAGAATGTCAGGGGAAGAGGACGGCCCCAGACATCGCACGAAGACATCCTTGAGTAAGATCTCCAAGACGTGGTGACGGTGAGCCAACCACAACATGGGATGGCCAAACTCCTGCTCACTGCGAACGCAAGCACCTTGGATCATCCCAGCATTCACAGCTGTGGTGTCGAATCCCAGTCCAATGATTTGCTCCGAAATGCCAAAAGCCTGGACTTCCTGGAGTATGGCTGCAGCCTGTTCTTTTCCAGTGCCGTCCACCGCAACGGGTACACCAAGAAGCTCCTCGACTCCATCGCCCGTCACCACAACAGCAATCCGGTCAACCTCCTTCTTCTCCTTGGTGATATCTTCCAACAGTTTCCCATCCCAGTGCAAGACTAAAGGACCAGAAGCTTCGAACTTTCGGGTCAACTCTTCTCCCATCTCCTTTCGGATCTTGTTCCGTGTTCGATGAACAGTTGCTGGCGAGATTACCAGGTCATCCAGGTCATGACCCAAACTCTGAGCTGCTGCTGCAAAGGACGACGTTGCTTGTCTCACGGACATGTTGTCGCGATCCCAAGCAGCGATGAGATTCGGGTCCGTGAGGGCATTCATTCGCCTTTTCTTTTGAGTCTGGGCCTTGCTGGTGCTGAGCACTTGGTACGTCTCGTCGTCATCATCCTCGTCTTCCGTGTTCATTTCAGTGCTGCTACCATCCACCTCCAAGATCACTACCTCCATGAGCTGTGTCACCCCAGCATCCCATTTACTCTTCCTAGCCGTGGCTGCAAGATCCCTCTTCCGCTTCACAGCTTTCTTCTTCGCTGTCTTCTGGTCCACCCCCGCAAGACTTGATGACATCCTGTCTTCCCTCTGCGAGGTGAGAAAATTCTTGTCCTCCTGAGGGACCTTGGAGGAGGATAGCGCGGAGGAGTGAGCCACGTCAAACACGTCTTCCAAATCTGACTTGAACATCCCCCTCCTTGTACCGGTAACCCTCTTGCGGCTTTGTCCTGTTCTTCTTGAGTGCGTCGTAGGTATCGATCAACTTCGCCAGCTTCTCCCCTGCGTACTTCTTGGTGGTAGTTGGTATGTTGGCCTTCTCCCAGATGGGCCAGATGGTTTCCACCACCAGGCGAATGCTCTCCGATTTGGTCTTCCTTCCCTCTTGGTCTTGGTGGTGGTGGAAGTAAAGGAGCAGGCATTGCTCCTTCGATGGAAGTCGTGGACAAACAATCGCTGCAATTGGGGCCTTGTCCAGCAACCACAACTGGTTTCCTGCTCTAGTAACCATCACCTGCAAAAGAGAAGAAAATCTTGTATAAGTGAAACAGAAGTGGCGAACTTGAGTGACCCCTAAAAATCCTCCTACAGCTGTCAAATTTTGTGATAACAATCCTTTATAAAGGTGTAATACGGGCAAGCGTCGCCCCGACCCGAAATCCTCCATTCGTATATTTGAGACACCCTAGTGTATATATATATTTATTTATTTATTTATTTATTATATAAAGAGAGAGAGAGAGAGTCGACCCTCGACTTATGTAATTAATCCATTCTGAGATGAGTTACTTAACTCGAAAATGACGTAAGTCAAACCCCAAAATATATGTGAATCGGGTAATCTGTTCCAGGACCCCAAAAAAGTATTGAAAATAATAAAATACATTTTTTGATAAAAACAGTGCATATAAACAGGATTATAATGGTAATTAATAATTATTATTAAGAAACACCATCAGTAAAAGAAAATACATTAAAATTAATAATAAAAAATTAATTTTAGACATTAATTTAGACTTATTAATTTGCCAAATTATTAATCACTTCATACAGTATCACTTTATATAATGCACAGTAAAAAAATAATGAAATAACATGAAATACCCGGCATCCTGCCAGTGAGTGGTCACGCACTGCATTTGCGATTATGCAGCTACAGTGCCCGCGAAAAGTATCCGATCACCCTTGAAATTTGTATTTTTTACATAAAAAACAATGTTTAAATGTATACTAACCTTATATTAGTATTTTGTCATCTGTCCTTTGGTTTGGATGACTTGTTCTAGACGTTTTGGCATGGATTTAATCAAGTTTTGACAAACTTCCACTGATATTTCCTTGCACCATACCTTTTTGATGGCCTCTTGTAATTTTTCGACTGAGCCAGTGTCGTGGCATTCAACCTTATTTTTTATTATTAGCCACAGATTTTCTATCGGATTGAGATCTGGACTATTACCAGGCCAATCCAAAATATCAAATTTATTGTCAGTAATCCATTTTGTCACTATTTTGGCCCTGTGACATGGTGCACCATCATGCATGTATGTTTTTGTCCTTTGGATTGCCATTGCCATTGGAAGTTTATCCTGTAGCATTGCTAAATACCGTGCACCATTCATAGTTGTGTTCTTCGGAAGAAAATATAAGTTTCCACGCCCATAGTAACCGAAACAACCCCAAACCATCACACTTGGAGGGTGTTTCATTGTCTTTAGGGTGTATTTAGGGTCCATCCTATTTGAGCCAATAGGCCGGCGAACCTTTTTTGGACAACTTCTGAATGTCAAAAATGTCGACTCATCGCTAAATAAAACCTTCTTCCAGTCATCAACAGTCCAATGAATGTATTTTTTACAAAATGCGACACGTTTTTTACGCATTTTTTCATTAATGAACGGTTTCTTAGCAGCATGGCGAGATGGTAATCCGAGTTCTTTTTGGAGCCGCTCCTGGATAGTTCGTTCAGAAACACCAGATAACAAATTATTCATATTAAATTTTATTTCTTTCGCAGTTATTGTTGGGTTTTTCAATACTAAACGTTTCATAAGTTTGTCTGTTCGCGAATTTGTTTTTCTCGGTCTGCCAGATCGTTTTTTAGGGACTGGTGTGGTTAGGCCACCATTGTTCTTAGCCCGTGAAACCCATAAATTAACGGTACTTTGGGATATGTTTAATTCCTTAGCTATCTGTCTCTGTGATTTCCCACATGCATGCAAAGCAACAATAGCACCTCGACAATCACTCTTAAGTTGTTTTTTAGCACACATTATATATAAATTTTATTTACACCACTTTCTGTAAAAAAAAAAAAATATCAAGAAATTTACACAAACAGTGAAATCTGACAAATTTGAGACACAGCCACCCGCAACGAAGGCTACCAGAACACTAATTTGAGAATGCGTTGGATAGCTCTCATATCAGCGAGCAACCTCAAAGTTACCAGATGTCGCTAGAACAAATAGAAAGTGAATTACGTGTCTCTGAATATTACGGGAAAATATTGTATTTTCTTGAGTGATCGGATACTTTTCGCGGGCACTGTATTACGCAACACAAAATAATTATGTAAGACGAATCAATTACAGTCAATGGGGGGCTTCTTGTAACTCGAAATTACGTAAGACGGTGACGATGTAAGTCAAGGGTCGAGTGTATATATTTTATTATTATTATTATTATTATTATTACTATTATTATTATCTTATCTCAGCTGAATTTGAATGCTTATGGGAAATTTAACAAGGGCAAATTGGTAGCAGTCAACACACTTGACAATGCATGTCCATTTGCAATTGGGAAAACAGCATTGAGTTCAATGGATATGTATATGTCAGCTAGACAAGGGAAAGGAGTGATCATTCTTCATATATACAGAGACACTCTCTGGGAAATGGGAACAAAATCACCTCTTCCAGAATTGAGTTATTCAGAAGAGTCATTAGGTAAGTATGTGTTCCTTTCCTCTTTTAAAAGTTTAAACTATTTTCATACAAGGAATAAATTAATTTTGATTTATCATCAAAATATATTAGGTTTTCCCTAATTAGTATCTGTATTGCGAGTCTCAGAGTAATAAAATTTTAGTTACTTTAGGTTCAGGCAATAGGAATGAGCCAGTAGATGAAAAAATTGAAACTGAAATAGATACTGTGGCTCTCAGTTTACAAGAAGCTGATATTTCTGATGAAATTATTCCTACTACTGCAAGGGAAGATACAGAAGAAGATTCAAAGGTTTCAGGTAAGATTATGTAAGACATACTGGTATGCTCTCTTAAAGTTTTTCTCGTAAAATATAACTACAGTACACTTTTAGTTTTAAGGATTTGTCAAACTGTATACCACACAAAATGTATTTCTTCCAGAAATGTCCTCCATTATACTGAAATTTTATTATTATTAAAATCCTGTTGAATATTATTAAGCACTAGAGATTGGTTTGAAATGTGAAGCTTCACTGGCAGGTCCTGAAACAATGGATGATCTCTTCCTGCATTGTTTTCTGAAGGCTTGGAAAACTTCTGCCAAGAAGACAGAATTACCTATTCTTACGAGTAATTTTTATCGTCTCCATATGGTGAATGTTTGTCCTAGTAACCAAACATTAGATATCAAAAAATCTTCTTATAAGAAACTGTCAAAGGTACTTTTTTATTTGTATTTGTTTGTTTATATAAGTAATATTATGGTGAAGTCTTCAAGATAATGCTTATCCCAGTCAGTCTGTGTTTATCAAAGCTCCCATACTGTGTCTGTTAATGCTGCTGTTTAAAAATGATTGCTGAAGTATTTTATGTAATTCATTTGTTGTTATTATTGTTACAGATTACTTTCCTTATTTAACATGAATAAAGAGAATTTATTTTTAGAATTATAGTATTATATTTACAGAAAAATATTTGCTGGTAGTATATTTAATGAGTTAAGTAATACAGAAAAGTGGTTTAAAATTTACTTCAGTTCTTAAATGCCATGGCGAAGAAGGGTATTGTTGAAGTGAAGGAATTTCCAAAAGGTGTTGAAAACATCACTGGAATCAATTTTGCCCATGAAGAGATGAAGAACTTTGTTGTTGATGAGGTAAGATATCATTTGTCAGATGACAGAATGAATGGAGTTCATTTAGTTTCTGTTTCCATTCTTAAGATATATTAGAAAGAGGAAATATTTTTTATGTAAATCATTTTCATTATTATTATAATTATAAATGAGGATGCTGAGGTGAGTATTTTATATCCATTTGAATCTTTGTGAAAATGATTTTGGGTAATGTTATTAATAATAAGGGATTTTGGCCCTAATATAACCTCACTAGAGAGAAGTTATTTAATTCATAATTTCCCTTCCTGGCTAGAAGTTAATGTTATATACATTAATTTTACTTTAAACTGGCTTGTTTAAAACTGAATTAGTCATCTCCTCTCTCTTCTAAGTCTTCTTTAATGAAATAGTTTACATACATTAGAACCTACATGGCTTGTTGCACCAGGGTTGCCAATAATTAAATCACCCAATATAATTTATTTTTTATTGAAACCTCAATGAATTTTTTTTTAAGTTTTGATTTTTAAAAAAATATTTTATGCTAATAAAATGATGACTAGTCTCTTTTTACATGAAAAAAAAAATATTTTACCTGAAAATTATCATTATCTCTTCCTTCAGAGTAATTAATTAAATGTATTTATCATACTACTTGTATAAAATAGTAAAACCTGCTCATAATTAAGAATTTTAAAAATGGGGGAGGGAAACATTTCACTATACAGGGTGTACATAAAGTCAGGATCTATTTTTGTGAAGCACTTGGAAATTATATGGAATTCAATCATAAAATGATAAAGTGGTAACATTTATTAAATAATTAAGAGTAGGATTCGACGTGATGCCCATCAGTATCCCTGCACAGCTCAAATCGTTCCGCAGCATTTCTAAACACATTCTGGAGCATTTGCGGGGTTATGTTATCTGCAGCAGTTCGTATACGTAAGTTTTCAAGACTCGTAATCTTCGTCTGATAGACGTGCGATTTGATAAAGCCCCATGCAAAGAAATCTAAAGGGGTTAAATCTGGTGATCTCGCTGGCCAAGGTCTGTTGCTTCCGCGTCCGATCCAGCGATTTGGAAAACGTCCATTTAGATAATCCTGAACAATTTTGGCATAGTGACAAGGAGCACCATCATGTTGATAGACGACGGGGATAGGATTGTTAGTACCGTCGTCTATCAACATGATGGTGCTCCTTGTCACTATGCCAAAATTGTTAGGATTATCTAAATGGACGTTTTCCAAATCGCTGGATCGGACGCGGAAGCAACAGACCTTGGCCAGTGAGATCACCAGATTTAACCCCTTTAGATTTCTTTGCACGGGGCTTTATCAAATCGCACGTCTATCAGACGAAGATTACGAGTCTTGAAAACTTACGTACACGTATACGAACTGCTGCAGATAACATAACCCCGCAAATGCTCCAGAATGTGTTTAGAAATGCTGCGGAATGATTTGAGCTGTGCAGGGATACTGATGGGCGTCACGTCGAATCCTACTCTTAATTATTTAATAAATGTTACCACTTTATCATTTTATGATTGAATTCCATATAATTTTCAAGTGCTTCACAAAAATAGATCCTGACTTTATGTACACCCGGTATTATGGCCTTTTTAGTCTCCATTTATTTTGAGAATGAAATTTCTTACTTCATTTTGTTTTCACTTGTAAATTAAAATGTATAATATTCATATTTTCACTGGGATTTGGTAGTAAGTCATGACAGGGTGAAATTTCATGGTAGGGATTGTAGGGGGAAAATTATATTAAATGTGCCAAAGTTTGTATTTGAAGGAGGTAATGAAAATAATAGTTGAACTTCGTGTCCTCAAAACTGTTACTAGAAAACCATTACATTGTTTAAAAAATCAACTTTCTGTAAAATGTTTAAGCAAATGAAGAATAGAAAAATTATTTCATGTGGTACATTTAACTGTAAATACTGTATGCACTCTATTTGCCAGACTGAAAGAAGTCCTGCTATAGAATCAAACCATGTAGCTTCGACAAATATCTTTGTCCCTCCACTTCTTGAAGAACTTTATCAAGTATCAGGAACAACAGTTAAATTTTTCAGAAGAAATGGTCTTAGGTAAGTTAACCAAGAGGTTGCATTTTGACTTAAAATACACTCAAAACTGAATGGATAGAATTGCTTTATATATATATGTAAACTTGGTAAAAGTTCCATGCATCAGTCTCTCCTCACACGAAGGTCAAGTTGATGAACCCACCTCTGGCCTGGCCTGATGGAGAAGCGAGCTGCTTTGCTGCGATCTCCATCGCACTTAGCCAGGCATCTAGTCTTCTGAAGATTTCAACTTTGACCCCTGTGACATTCCCAAGGTCCTTTGGAAGCTGGTTAAAGAGTGTTGGTCCCCTGACATCCAAGCTATTTTCCTTCAGTGCTGAGGGTGTCCCTTGTTGGGCTTTTTTGGGAACACTACACAGTCTACCTTTCCTATTTTCAAGTGTTGTTTGGATGTTAATTGGGTTTAGTTTGAGGTTAGGTACCAGTTTTTTTATCATTTCCAGTAGTTGAGTTCTTTGTAGCCATTGATCTTGGCTGTGAAATTCCTCTAGACTTCTAGTTTATTAATTTCTTTTTTGTATGTGGACATTAAGACAAGACAGCAGTATTCAAGTTTTGGTATGATCAGTGTTTTCAGCAGGGGAATCATTGCCTTCTCATCCCATCTGTTCAAAGTTCTCAGTAGCTGTCCCATAACTCTCTCTGCTTTGTTTATCACTATTTTATTCTGTGTTTCGAACTTGTATCATTGGTCATTAATACCCCTAAAACTTTTGCTTTCGTGCTTCTTTGAATTTACTCTCTATCTTGGCATAGTATGCTGTCTGTTTAAATTCTCCAGTTCTTCCATATCTCAAGAGCTGAAATTTCTCAGTATTAAAATTCATGTTATTGTCTTCTGACCATTTGTATATTCTGTTTGTCCCTCTGTAGGGCTTCCACCTCTTCTGCATTGCCGATTTTTCTGCTGATCTTTGTATCATCAGCAAAATATGTTACTACAGTGATGCCACTCATGAAAATAAAAATTTTCAAGCCGAGCATCTGATTTCTTTCAAGATCAACAAAAAAATGTTCAAGCTATGGCGATAAAACTTTATTTAGCGTATATATCATTTGGACCTGGAGCCTTATTGAGTCCAATACTACAAATGGTTTTCCTTATGTCATCTAAATCAAATGTTATATCTCCCATAATGCAACTTACATTCTGGTCACCTACCTCTTCGTAAAACTTTTTCTTCTCGAAACACAAACCCAAAGTAATCAGTAAAAGCCTTACACATTTAGGCGCTATCAGAAATTGTTGCACCATTGAATTTTAAGGGGCCAATCTTTCTTGAGTTTTTCTCACTAATTTTATAATAACTGAAACTAGTTGAAACTTTTTAAAACTAGTTTAAAAAAATTGCTGGGTTTGTTGTGGAGGGCATAATGGCTGCATGTGTCTTTGTGTAAATGGGTGTGGAGCATGCTGCTAAAAACAGAAAAATTAAAAAATACAAAAAGCAAAAGTGTAAAAGTGACAAAAGTTATAGTGGTAAGGGTGGGAGGTTGTGGAGCATCCACTGATGGCTCTTTTCTGGTTCCTGGATGCCCATCTAAACAAAAATATTATATTAGCATGACAAATTACTCCAATAGGAATAGTTCATGTATATAAAAAAAAATTCACTCAATTCATTGTGAATAATTTTGCTTGACATATATGCATCAATGTCAAATGTATTCAACATTCTCACAAATTGCTACGTATGCATAGGAGGCATATAATAAAAAGACCCATTTTTCAACTGATCCAGCCATGTTTAAAATATAATGAGAATCTCACTAACTTAATTCCATCCTTTACCCAATAATGTTAGAGAAATAACTTTAAAGTTCCAATCACTATGTATTTTTTCCAATAGACCCTAGGTACCTTTTGGGGTAGGATCTTTGTGTTGTTTCTCCACCTGGGTGCAAAAGAACGATATTGGCAAGCAAAGAGAATTCAAAGAGTGTATTACTAATCCTGATATACTGTCATTCCTAAATAAAACAAAAATAAATTAAATATATTTTTAAAAAAATTCCAGATTTGGGAGATTTTCAAATTTTTCTTTCAAGCTTTCAAGGTGGGTGTAAATTTTTCAAGAGCTAGTAAACTCTTTCAAGCAGTGGTATAACTTACAATACTGTTGTCATCTACTTCATTGTCTATGTCTGTCAGCATGATAAGTTGATAATGAATAGGAGTAGGGCTAATACTGTTCCTCGGGAACTGAGGTGCGTACATTCAATTCTGATGATAATATACCTTGGATTTTTACGGCTTGCTGCCATTCCCTGAGGAAGTTGTAGATTTATTTGACCACTTTGCCTGTTATTCCTGTGTGTTTCATTTTATGTGCTAATATGTTCTGATCACACTTATCAAATGCTTCAGCAAAATCAGTGTATATTATATCATTGTTATCATTGCTCTCAAGTGCGTCTATGATATTGTTATAGTACCCTGTTAGTTGTGATAGGCATGATTTTTCCTGATTGAATCTGTGCTGGTTTTCATTGACTCTTTCCTGTGTCTCCAAAAAGTCATATTTTCTCTGACTATTCTTTCAAATATTTTGGTAAGATGTGAGATATATAGCATAGTATAGTATAATACAGTACAGTATCTCTGCCTAATCTAAAATATTATGAAGGGTTCTAGCCCTTCCCTTAGAAGTTGAAGGCATGAAGAGGATTAATTCTATCTAATATGTCACTTGAATTAGACTTGTTAAGCCTTTTTGGTCATCTATGATCAGACATGGGATGATAGTAATGGGTAATAGTAATAGACTATTACAGGATTTTTCAAGTAATAGTAGTGGAAAAAGAACTGAAAAAATGAACTAAATCTACTCTAAACTAAAATAAACGTACCATATGTGAAATTGTGAACTAATATTATGGAAAAAATTTCTTCAATAAAGTAAAATTTATCAAGACCTTGACTGACAGTCTCTGAAATTGTAATGATTTGGTTGAAACAAATATTTGTTAACACACTGCTTCTAATTGCATTTAAATAGGCCTGAAGATACTTTTCAAATGAATGAAGTACCCCACATACAAAAGTAATAGTAATAGATGAAGAATAAAGTAATAGTAATAGAAGAAATCAAAAGTAATAGTAATAGAAACTCAGTAATAGACACACGTCTGTCTATGATAAATTAATGTGAAACATTTACATGAAAATATATAAATGGATATTGAAGGTGGAGTAAATAAGTTACCTTAGAAAACAAGATGCTTCAACTCTCCAACACTGGGATCCTTTTCAATCGATGGCGATATAAACTTAGGAGGCTGAGGAAGACCCAATGCAAGATAATAGATTTTTTTATTTGATCTACAGTGGAACCTTGCTTAACGAGCATAATTCGTTCCCGAACTGTGCTCGTTATGCAAAATGCTCGTTAAGCAAGGCAATTTTTTCCATAGGAATCAATGTAAAATATGATAATGCGTTCCATGCTTAAAAAATACTTAAAATAATATTTATAATGATATTTAAAGGCGTTTTTTAAATTATTATTGCATGAAATGAAAAGATTATTAATCAAAATTAACCCAAAAGAGAATGTAAATAATTAGTAAACGGTGAAATTTATAAATAACTTACGAAGAGAGAAGGTGCTCCTGACGCACGCAAAGGAAATGAAGAGACAGGGGAGGAGGAGAGGGTTATTGAGGGGAAGGAGGAGAATCGTCTTCGTTCAATGCAATAACATTCTCGACGAGCTCACAGTCACTAGCTTTAAATTTTTTAGAGGCACTTTCACTTTCTTTTGGATCCTTTTTCACGAGGAAACTGTCTAGAGACATTTGTTTTTGTCTACGCTTTAAATTTTGACGAAATATTTTGCTCGTTAAGCAAAGTGTTGCTCGTTATGCAAGGTAATTTTCCCCCATTCTTTTGGCTCGTTATACGAATTTCTCGTTATACGAGGCACTCGTTAAGCAAGGTTCCTCTGTATTTATTCATTAATTTTACTTTTTTCTCTAACTTTCTCCTACATTGGAAAAGTACTTTTTAGTGATTACAGAGTTATAGGTTAACAAAGATGATAAGATTCACTCTAGGCTAGCCCAAGAAGGAAGTAGAAAAGTTAGAAATAGCAATGAAAAAAAGAACAGTGAAAACTTGAGCGAAGTCCTGGCATTGTCAGTGACTTGTCACATAACTATGGGTTAACACTAGGTCCCAACATTAATGATCAACTTAAATTTCCTTACAATGTAAAATTCCATATTTATTACTAACAAATATTGGTAAAAATCTTCCTCATTTCACGAAGGTCAAGCTGTCACCCTTCCTCTCGAGTTGGCCTGGTGAAGTAGTGAGTTGGTTTCTTGTATTCTCCACCTCGCATAGCCACATACACCCGCCTCATTGGGGATTGTTCTGAGCCAGGTGTCTAATCTTCTTTTGAAGATGTCCACTGCAACACCATTCATGTTCCTTAGGTCTTTGGGCAGCTGATTAAACAGTTTTGGTCCTCACAACAAAACTATTTTTTCTCAGGGTTAAGGATGTTCCCTGTCTCGCCTTTAATTTGGGAACATGACACAGTCTTCCTTTTCTACTTTCCACCGTTGTTTGGGGAGTTATAGGGTTCAGAGTAAGATTAGGGAATTAGTTTCTCCATTATTTTCCAAGTGTAAATAATGGTGTGTGTGTGTGTGTCTTCTCCTTTTCAGTGGATATAGGTTTAGTTCACGTAACCTTTCCCAGTAATTTAGTTCTTTGCACCCATTGATCTTGGCTGTGAAGCTTCTCTGAATCCCTTCTAGCTGTCTAATGTCTTCTTTTTTATATGGGGATGTTAGGACTGAGCAGTATTCCAATTTGGGTATGATCAGTGTTTTTAGTAGAAGAATCATTACATTCTTGTCCCTTCGTGTAAAGGTTCTCAATATCTGCCCCGTTATTCTCTTTGCTCTGTTTACTGCTATCTTATTTTTTGCTTCAAATTTTGCATCATCAGTCATTACAACCCATAAATCTTTTGCTCTAGAATTTCTCTGAATTTCCTGTCCATTTGAGGTATAATATTCCATGGGTTTTAGTTCTTCTCTTTTTTCCATACTGTAACAGCTGAAATTTCTCAGTGTTAAACTTCATATTATTGTCTTTCATCCACTTGTAGATTCTGTTCATGTTGGTTTGTGGAGATCCTATATCTTCTGGGTTTCTTATTTCTCTACTGATCTTTGTGTCATCCACAAAGGATGTTACTGTGCTGTCTAGTAATGTCCTCATCTATGTCAGTCAGCATGATTATGAAGAGTAGTGGAGCTAATACTGTTCCCCTCGTGGTATATATATATATATATATATATATATTTTTTTTTTTATATATATATATATTAGGGTGTACCATTTTTGGGTCATTTTCAAAGTCAAGGTCCAGGAGTCTAATGTTGTGCCAAATGATGTCCTAAACACGAATTTTACAGGCATTTTCTAATCCGACAAATTTTGAATCCCCCCCACCCCCCTTGAAATTTTGCACATCCCCTTTTCCTAAAAACCCCATATATCTCAAACACTATCAACTTTATCGAAAAATGTTATAGAATAAAAATGATTTAGAATCAAAAGTTCTATTAGAAAAGTTCATCAAAATAGAAATTTACTTAATTTTGAAAATTTTCATTTATTTTTTAAAAATTTAAATTAAAAAAATTTTTTGCTTGCAGTGCCTTCTTCTTAAATAAGGTGTTACCGCCACCTTTGAAGCATCACCCCAATGCAGCTTCGCGGGGATGGGCTTTGTATTTGCTAGTTATAATGCAAATCATAATTAGTTGTTATTATAACTAGCCTATACAAAGTGAGGACAACCTCAAAACTATATATATATAAAATAAAGCTAAAAATTAACACTTTATCTATAGTTGTGAGGTCCCATCATTTTTTTTTTCCTTTATTCAACACTTTCCTCAAAAAAATAAAAAGAAACAAGTTTCCTAATTAGAAATCATTGATATAAGAGCTTTTTAAACATAAAAATATGAAAAGACAATTTATGGTATATTTAATAACAAAAAAAAATCAGCCTCTTCTAAATTAAAACAATCTCTGCAAATAAAAATACCTAATCTATCTGTTAATGAACTATTCTTTACTGAGTTTCATTCTTTTAAGAGTCTCTTTACTAGGATCAGGAATTAGTCTTCTATTCTCTTCCACAATTTGCAAAAGACCTTGAAATTCTTCTTCATTTTGACATTTGTCATGAAAATCTTGAACCAGCTTGATTCCTCTTTCAGCGGTATCATTGACTACTCTAATAGATGAAAGAATGTTTTTTAGTTTGTTGTAGTCATTGACCTCTTCCCATGTTGATGCTGGTTTCTTTATCCATGAGTCTGGTTTTGACCCACAGCATTGAAATAAATGCCATGAAATTGGACCTACTAGCTGATGAAGCTTTATGTCTTCCTTTAAAATGGGGAAAACAGGTTGCCCACATACATAATTTTCTGGAACTGGATATTTGTTTAAGGATTTTGCGATCTTATCTTTTTCATCATTACTTAGCGATCCAAAGAAACTCAAAGGGACCACTTCCTCCATCAAATACCAGTAATGATTGGCAAAAGATTTCAAAGCAGCATTTGCAACTTCCCTATCTTCCTTCTTGTAATTCACCAAATCATGATAAAACTTCAGATCATTAGCTGGACTATCTAGTGAATTAGAACATAAAAGCCAGTATTTTCCATAAATTAATGCATTAAATAGACACATTCTCTTTAATTTCTTAATCAATGATTCATCATATGATGCTTGGTGGGCAAAAGCATACATTTTATTTGCATACAAAATCATTGCCATCCACCTGGCACGGTGCATTGCACCAGGTTTCCGCCAATGACTGTTTTCTCTGGAAACCTCTCCTAAAAGCATTAAAGTTGTTTCAGCAACTTCCTTATAGTCATCACGTGGAAAGCAGTCAGATTTTCTTAAACATTGGGTCATAAATTCTACACATTCTTCCTTTAGGCCTCTTTGATACCTTGATTTAACATCAAGAACATTGTATGTAGATTTCGTATTAATTTTCTTCCATTTAGACTTGCGAAATTCTTTGAATAACTCAAA